>JANZXR010023307.1:0-15137 GCA_027575705.1 Erythroxylum echinodendron
AAAGAGTTAATAGATTGCTTCGAAGAAGAATGATGCTAAGGAAAAACATAGAGGTTAAGTATCCTCTGTGATGACGTTATACACAGAGGCTAGGAATGCTTAGAAGCGTATAAGTATCCTCTGTGCTGAGGTCACAACACAGAGGAAGTGAGGATTTAGAAGTATAAGTATCCTCTGTGATGACGTCATAACACAGAAGCAAAGAGGATTTAAGCGTATAGATATCCTCTGTGCTGACATCATAACACAGAGGCAAGGAGGATATAAGAGTATAAGTATCCTCTATGATGATGTCATAACATAGAGGATAGGATGAACGAAGAGTAGAAGTATTCGTTTGTGATGACGTCAGAACATAGACGAAAGGAAAAATATGAAGGAAAAGTATCGTCTATACTGACGTCAGAACACAGACGAAAGGGAAGATATGAAGGAGAAATATCGTCTGTGTTAACATGAGAATACAGACGAAAGGATGAATCAAGAGTAAAAAGGATCGTCTGTAAGGACATTATAGCCCAAGGATAAGACGAAGGAGTTAAGAGGTTATGTGGATTGAAGGATTCGTGTGTGTTACTATACATAGACGAAGTAAAAACGGAGAGGACACGTATCGTCTGTTAGGACACGTATCTTCTATGTTACTGTACACAGACACATTGAAATAAAGAGGACATGTATCATCTGTATTACTGTACACGAACGAAGTAAAGCGAGAGGACACGTATCGTCTGTATTACTGTACATAGACGAAGTAAAACATAGAGGACTCGTATCTTCTATGTCGCTATTCATGAACCTCAGACGATAGATTTTTAGACAAAAGAGGGTCAACCCAGAAGATAAAAGTCAACCACAGAAGATAGAACACAGAGGATAGATTAAGGACCCAGGATTATAAGAAGGAGTTAAGAAGTACGGGAGCGAAGTGCATCTTCTGTGTTCCTGTTCACATTGTATCTTCTGTTCCAAATGTTGAACCCCCAGGAGTTAGAATCGACCATCGAGGTCTTCATAGAAGTTAAGGAGCTTGAAATTATCTTTCCAACCGTATAAGAAATACCCCAAACCGATTTCCCTAGAGAAATATATGATGCTTGAAAGATATCATCTATGTTTCCCAGATCGTCTGGGTTGCTGTTCATGTATATCTTTTGTCCCCTTCAGTTGACCACTCAGAAGATAGAGTTGATGTTGGGGTCTTCAGGGAGGTTGTAGACCTTGGAATTGTCTATCAAACTATATGGAGAATACCCCGAACCGATTACACTAGAGAAAGTTATGAAGATTGTAAGATATCATCTGTGTTACTGTTCACAGACTATAGTCTGTGTTACTGTTCATAGACGTCGAAGACGATAGAAATGAGACAAAGGGAAGCCGAAAATGAGACACAAGCAATGAGACTAACTAAAGGGGAGTTTTGAGAGGATAACCCAAAAGTGATCAAGGTGTTATCTCTGGAAGATAATTTACGTAGTAAGATATTTTGTATCCATGAAAGTAACAAATATGGTATCATAGAGAACATGAATAATCATGTATGAGGAGTTAGGTTCTGAAATTAGGGCCTGATAGACTTATGGTATCCAAGCATGAATAAGCAAGTAAGATTCGGACTCTAAAAATGGGGTCTCACATGTATGGTATCAGAGCAAGTAAGCAAGTCCGAGTTAGGCTCGGGAAACCGGGTCTAACAGATGTGGTATCAGAGCGAGTATGAAAGTAAGTTCTGAGTTAGGCTCCGCAAGCGGGGTCTGACAGAGTTAGTATCAGAGCAAGCATGAATAATCTGGTAAGTTTGAGTTAGGCTCCGCAAACGGGGTCTGACAATATCAAGAGCTCACTTTGTAATTTTTCACTTCACTGTCTTATGACCCTAGGAACTCCAAGGAATTGTGGTTTAGGTTGAGAGGAAGAACCTATGAATTGAACATAGAAATCATGTGCGATATCTATGGATTCCCCGAATCTTCCATCATCAATCAGTATGATGATGTTTCTCCTTCTCAATATTGGAATGAACTCACTATACTAGAGCAATTTCATGCTAATAATGCTCACAACAACATAATAAGGTCCCACAAGCCCTTGTTGCTACACAAATTCATGTGTCAGCTGGTTTTTTATAAATCAGAAACCAGCAAATGTTCCACAAAGGAGCTCTTTATATTATGGTGAATGGACCACATCATTCCAGTGTGCACATCCACATATGTGCTAAATGCAATTGTTGCGACTCCACACAAGTGGAGCAATAATTTAGGTATAGGGTATCTAGTCTCTGCCATTGCTGAATATTATGGCGTAGACTGTAGTGGGTTAACTATTCACCTCCCTGACTTCCTAAACCATCACAATTTATGGTGGACTGAAATCCTTAAGTCTCACAACATGGAACTTAGGAATATCAGCCAAAAGAAACATGTCAGAATTAGGGCCAGTTAGGCGAGCTCGAGTTCAGCACTATTGTAGCAGGTAGAAGAGGTCTAAACCAGTGAAGAATCCGAGGAAGAGGAAGAAGAAGATCAATGCTGGAAGAAAGTCTTGGAGGCAATTTTCGCGAACAACAAGACAGTTACTGATGCACTTGCAAAGCACACCAGAATGATGAAAGAAATGGCCTGAACACAACTATGCAGAGCTAAAATATCTGTTGGATCCATCAGTATTTTGAGTCTCAATGCGTTCAATTGCTGCCTCTGTCACCATCACCACCTTCATCTCTATGAGATTTTGTCTAACCCATTTTTTCTTTTTGAAATTAATCTTTATTTTTATTCTTATCTTTATTTTTATTTTTAGTTATTTTCTGTTTACTTTAATTTATGTTCTTTCTTTTCTTTTATGTGCTTGCTTGTTGCCTTCTCACATTGAGGATAATGTGTTGTTCAAGTGTGGGGAGAGTTATGTGCTTTGCTTTGTATGTGATTTTGCATATGGTATGATAGTGTTAGGTCACATTTTAATAATTGTTTGAATGTGTCAATGGCTTAGATGGATTGAAATTGATTTAATTTTGAATATAGTCTATTAGGTTGTGAATAATCATTAGCTTGCAAAATTAGTGAATTGGGGTCTTTAGATAAATTTACTCCCTAATTAGGATTTAGTGTAAATTTAGCACCATTTAAATTGCCACATTCATTCATAATTTGAGCCCTTTCAACTTAGGTACATTAACTAGTATTTTCCATGGAAATGAGTAGCTAAAACAACAAGGTATGTAATAAAAAAATGTTTGTTAAATAAATAACTATTCCGCTGACTTTCATGTTATAAATAGAGCTAGTAGCCAGTTGAAAACGTGATAGAGTTGAGTAATCGAATCGACACACATAAAAAATGTGTGCCTCTACATCAAAAAGCTATAATGACGTTCTAACCAAGTAGCTTAATAAAAACATGACTTGGTCGAGTAACTGGATCGATATTCATTACCAATGTTTGCCTCCGTGTAAAAAGACTAAGTCTATATTCAATAAATTAACTCAAAAAAATGCATGTTTTCTAATAAAAACCTACTGGACATGTAATAAGCTTGACTTTTCATGAAAATATACTTAGGAATAGTTATAGAGTATGAATGACCAAAGAATTATTAATATGTGTGTGCAATTGAAAAAGAGAAATAAATTAACACTTGGATCTCGATTAAGTTGTATGTTTAGTTCAAAGACCCTAGACATAGATTTTGTATGTTAATGATTTGATATAACTCGAATGATTGTGTTTAAGATTAAATTTATTTCATGAAGTTGAAGTCAGTGCCTCATTAATACATTGTGTGTTGTGAGTTTGTTATCTGTTTGTTGTCTTGTTTGCTTGAGGACAAGCAAACATTTAACTGTGGGGATGTTGATAGGTGTGATTTGCATCATATTTTAGGGCTTGATTTATTATATATTAGGTGCTAATTTGAGTGTTTAGTATGCGTTTAGGATAGAATTACGTTAGATTATATGTTTTAAGTGTTATGGGTTAGCATAAGTCTTTGAGTTTAAATATTATGTTTTTGAGGTACCTTGATGTGTTTGTTAGTATTTCAGGACCAAAATTGAATAATGGAGGAGTTTCAGAGACTTTCGGACCGAAACCATGACCCACGATCATAGCACAATAGGCCATGATCGTAATAGAACCATATGAGCTAGCCCACGATTGTGGCCTAAAGGACACGTTCATGACAGAAAGACTATACCACAGGCCATGTCACAATCATGACAAAGTAGTTTAATGCTAGCCACGATAGTGGCCTGTGTCAGATAGACGTGCAAATAGGAGAAAACTTCAAGTTTTAAGGGACCTTTCGGACCGTTTCGACCTAAAAATCCTAGGGCTGCCAAGGTATTTAAAGAACATAAAGAATAGATAATGGAGCTTTTGAATTAGCCAAATCCTGAAACCCTTGAGAGCTTTATCAAGAGATTGTGGTAGGAAACGAAGGAAGAGAAATATGGAGACGAAGCCTACATGAAGTACTTCCTGGAACAGGAGGTTTCTTGTTGTTACTTCCTACATCATTCTATTTCAATCTTATTTCTAATTTTATTTCATTCTTTATGATTGTATAGAATTTGAGATAGACATAGATGATAGATTCGTTGAGTTTTGAGTACTTGTCAAAACTCACCTTTGGGAATTTTATCTTTGATATTAATGAAATTTAATTTATTGTGTTTTTATTGAATTATTTGTGATTCAACTTTTGCACTTTATAATTTGATAACAGACTGAGAGGGTGAACTGAGTGAAAATCATTAAATTGCGCTAACGAGAGTTAGGTAGTTTAATAGATCAAGAATTGAATCAAACCAGTAAATTTATGTAATGATAGATCTTACATAGGTTTTCAGTAGTTTATTGGACAACTTAAGATCTAATTTAGGTTTTAAGATAAATTGTGAATCGAGAGGTTGCAATTTCTTGTAATCTGATAGGGTTAATAATTGGGGATAATAATTATAACTTGAGAGAGAATAATTAACCTTAAGACTGTTTGGAATCGATAATTCGATAAACTCATAATGAATTAGATTTTCATTAAAGTCTAATAAAAATCCCTTTTCTTTCAATTGGTAGTTTTTAGGTTGTTTTGTGATTGGGTGTGCAACTGGTATCTTATTTATATTTCTAAATCTGATTATTGGAATTAATTGCGTGACTGAATTATTGTCTTGTTTAGTTTTGTTTATTGAATTATTTTGAATTAAGTTCAGCCTTAGATTGTAAGATTATATTAACCTCCTTTTGGGATCGACACCTTAGGTACTACGTGAATGACCTATGCGCTTGTGAAATATCAAGGTTTAAAAATAGTAAAACTTTGGCATATCGAAACCCTCGATCATATACACTTTTCCCTTCTAAAAAAATAAGCATGTATCCACTTTACCTATTGGGAATCCTTATTTCAAGTAATCTCTATAGTCTCTTTCCCATGAATGCCATATTGTCGATGCTAATTTGTGTAATCCCAAAGTCCCATTCTTTGATTGATTTACAAACTTCTTGCGAACTAACCTTTGCATAATTCTTTCCCTTCTTTCCTCTTGCTCATATAAACCTCGTCATCATCTTTTTTTATAGTTTTGATCAGTCATTTTGATAGGAAGATATTGTCTTGATTAACTATACTCTCCCTACTACTGAAAATGTCTTATTACACTAACTACCAAGTCTCTTCTATACCTTCCTAATCAAAGGTAAACACTCCTTAAAATCTAGCTTTATTGTGGAGATAGGTAGACTAAAGTAATTGAAAGGGGATTGTTTGACCTGGAATCTGGTAATATTTGAAATCCCTCGAGTAATAGAGTAAGGCACTCTCTAAGATGAACATATGAAACTTATTTATACTCACATCCATTCCTATTATCTCATTAAAGGTTCTAATAGAGGTTATTAAAAGGCTTGTAGACATATCATTAAAAGATCTACAAAGAGTAGAGACACCAGCCCAACTTTCTCGCATCTGTTGTGGTACTTGAAGCTTGGATCAAACTAATATTGCATTTTATTATCCTTATGAGGATTCAGTATAAAGGATGAATAGATATGGAAAATTTGGAACTCCTTATCTTAACCCCCAACCACCTCTAAAAGACAATATAGGTTTACTATTAATTAACACACTCAAAGAAGTTAAAGTTGTACTAATCCTTATTTAACTACTAAAAGCTTCCAAAAGCTAATGCATGAAATCCAAGCATATAGTATTATAAGCCTCTAAAATTCAATTTTAATTGCATAATCTTTAGAGCATTCCTTCTTAAATACCTACAAAAAAGCTTTTGTATAATAAGTATATTATCACCTATCATTTTCTCTCTATAAATGCCCCTATAATTCACTAATAAATTGTTTCAACAACCTCTTTATTCTTGTTGTAATAATTTTAAAAAGACTTGTATATGAATTTGCAATTGGAGATAGGTATAAACTTATTAAGGCACTTTAAGTTAGGGACCTTGGGGATTAATTATAAAATTTTCTTACTAATTTCTCTAAAGATCTTACCTTTGTTAAAAAATTCATGTATAGCCTCAATTATTAGTTGATGGTTGAGTTGAAAAAGAACATAGAGTTCTTATCTCCATCTTTAGTCCATTTCACTCCCAGACTTTTACTTATTAAGGAATTTTGATTAGTTAGAGCTTTCATATAGTCATATAATGAATTGTTTTCCTTACTTAATAAGGATCACTCCCCCATTTGTTTACTCAAATCCTCTTGTATCATTTCCAATGAGTTTTTTTAGTTAAAGACTTTATCTAACATACTACCACCATCTCCTTTCCTCCTTTTTAGTGTCTTGAGTTCCTACCTAACTTTATCTAACTTTCTCTCACACACAAGGACTTTACATCCCCTAATTTATATGAAATATGTTTTACAATATTCTTTAAGAAACATTCATCCCGCACAAGGTAATTGTTAAATCTAAATGGTAAATGTCTCTTTTTTCTCACAAACATGTCTTGATATGCCACCTAGCATTTTACTTATTGCTATATATAAAAAATGCTCCTTTAATTTTCAATTTAGCTATGCATATCCTCTTAATATACTCCTAAAGATCATTTGTAAAATTCTTCAAACTAATACTTCCTTCAAATTGTTATATAAATCTAGTGCTATTGATATCTCCTAATATTAACCACGGATATTTGATATATGAGTGGAAATTCTCTAGAGTGTTGTATAATTGTTTTCTTTGGAAGGACAAATTAGAACCATACACCACCGAGACTAAATCCTTAACCTTATCATAGACATAATAGACTTCCAAACTGATTAGTATTATAAAATGCTTGAATATTGGCCAAGTTATTATAAAAAATAATCACAACCTTCCGATGATGGCAATATTATTGATTAAATAGCATGGTCCCATTTTCCCTAAAAAACTTCAAAATTTTAAATTCTATCCTAGCTTAGCTTTATTTTTGACATACAAATTGTTGTAGACTTATTTTCCAATAGAAAATAATTCATCAGTTGTTTTGTAAAGGGACTATTTATTCCTTTAACATTTTAGGTGATTACTAGCATGATCAAGAGTTTATCAGCTTAGTTCCTTTAAACCTACTCTTTCTACTTGACTTTCTCTTGTTGACTATTATATACCCGTCATTTTGCTTAGCTCCTATCTCCTCTTTAGCCAATGAAGTCTTAGGAGATGATGGTTCCTTGCCACTTTAAGTGATTCCTTCTCCATTCTTACAACTCGGTAGATTTGACTCCCCCTAGTTACTTGTACCAACACCTCTTTTCCACCCTTTTCCCCATTCCCCTCCTGGTTATCTTCTCTCCCTTTCTTATTGGCAACATCTTCCTTAGCTTCATCATAAGTAACCTACTATATTCCTTATTCCCCCTAATAAGAAATCTCCCCAATCTTAGTAATAGCTTCCATATTTTCCTTCATATCCTCCTCTTGAGTATTACTTAACATACTTTCTAAAACTATCAGTTTAGATAACATACTAGTTCTTATTAACTTTACATAATCACCCTTAATAAACTTTCTTCTAGTTGTTATTCGTTTTCCCTTAATCTTTCAAAGAAGGCTTCCATTGATAAAGCAAAACTAATTATATCTTCAAGAGGGCTTGATTCTAACTTAGCCTTAATATCGGAATCACCTTAGGAAACTTTTTCCTAAATCAACACTCACATAAACCCTATCTATACCCGAACTCTCCTTCTTTGAGCAGTGTTTCATCCATACTTATCAGTTTCTTAATAAAGCTTGTAAGCATACTTAAGCCTATAGTTGACTAACATTCGAATAGAATAAAATTTAGACCAGTTTGTTTAAGGTTTTCTAATGTTATTCTAGGCTTTTAGAATTGTAAAAATAATGGTATGTTTTGTACATGCCATGATCCAACATCAAAAATCTCTATAGCACCTTTTCTCATCTCAAACATGAAGAGTAAAAGGTTGTCCTCTAGTAGGAGTACCTGTTTTAAACCCTTAGCTTTCCATTTTTTCCTATAAATTAATTATAAGGATAAGTGGACGCTTTCCCATAAAGAACCCAGTAAGGTTGGTATCCAAATACCTTACACCTTCTTTTGAAACCTTAATTGAAGGAGCTACCATAACTTCCCCATCCACCATAAAGGATAGATAGTACTCCAAAATTTCTCCATTTGCATCCCTACCACTTGTTGCCAGCTTATACTGAGGTTGATGGTTTTCGTATCTTTTCATAAGCGATGGGTGTCATATACTTGTTAAGAGAAAAGTTGAAGTTAGAAGTTAAAGTTGTCAAAATTCACTCCTTAAAAAGTAAAGAAGGATGAGAGCTAGAAAAGTGGACTAGGTAAAAGATAACTTGCCCTTAAAATTTGAGGTCTGTTCCAAGCTAGACCTACTACCCCTCCAGTAGAATAAGCAAGGAAAGAATTAGAAGGATGTTGACAAACAAAAGTAATATGGATAGTGAGAGCTACTATGAGGACCCAAAAAAAACCCATAACCTCTATAGGGGGTTTTGGTGTTAATATTAGTGACTAGGAGCTTCTTTCTTCTCATTCTTATTTAAAAAAGTTAAAATTATTTTTTATTATTTATTTTATATCTTTGCATTCTAAATACGTTATTGAAATCTACTTCCCCTATAAACAGAGAATTCTAAAAATTTGGAAGACCCACTTGAATAGTGGTTTTGAGTTAAATGATGTTTAGGGTTGTAATTTAATAGATTCTTTAAAGCATATTTATTTTATAAAAGTACTTTCATTACAATAAAATGGATCACTTTTATTCTCTTATATTTTTTATTAAATCTAAAAAAAAATCTAATTCCTCTAGTTGTCACCTCTAAATCCAATAGTAAATTCATAATATTCATTATTAAGATTCATTATAACAAGTAAAAACATGGAGATATAAACACTAGCTCCTCTATGATTTAACCATTTTTAATTCATTCCTAAATTTTGAAACTATCAAATTCCTCCTCGTATTCAAAATTTAATTTCAAGAAGCTCTCTTATGTTAGTATTCATTAAGTAAGTCTAATAATTGGTACTTTACATATCTAATAAATGTCCTTTAAGAAAGACAACTCCATTTAGAAAATTGTAAACTTTGTTACATGTTAATTAAAGCATTTAGGGGAGGTGTTTGTTTAACATGGAATAATATGGTTTAAAATTTTGATTTCTTTCATTTAAATATCTAATATTTACTATGTGTCATTTGATGAACAATTAAATTGCCATATATGCTAATTAGGACAAATATGTTCCTTTCTTTCCTAAAAATAATTGACAATAACTAAATTAGAAATCCTTGAAATTAACAATTAAGTATATGGGGCATTTGAAAATTTTGAAAATATAAAATTAAAATTTGAAATAGGTTAACCATTAGGCATGATTTAGGCTAAACTCGAACTTTTTTTTATTTTAGGCTTTAGGCTCAGATTCGATGGCCTGACGTGAAGCCTAAAGCTTGACCTTCTCTTATAAGATTTTTTTAGTCATTTGGTGTATAGAAAAGAACAAAATGGAATAACCAGGAAACAACCCTCATATAGTAATTAGGCCTCCACTATAATAGTCTTGAAGGATCTTTAGCAATTGGCTTCACTAACAATACTTTGGTTTATACTCTGTACCAGCTTTTCATCACTTTCCACTAGATTAAAGGAATGTTTCTTTAAAACCTTGAAATTTTTACCTTAAAAGCTCCAACAACACGAAATCTTTTACTATATCATAAATTTTTTCTTTCAATTACCCATCTCTAGTTTTCATTCAACTTGGGATCACTTGAAAATCATGTTACTGTTAGGGTTATGTAAATATAGTACCCTGGAAAGCAAGTGTACATATACATGGAGATGTATAGGAAACATGTATATTATTATAATCTAAATTAATTGATTCATAGTCGAATAATCAAGTTGGTGGCTTGATTATGGTTTAGACTATAGTGTTGTGATTTACCGCTGTGTAAATAAAAGAGTTTACTTCAAGGGAATGATGAGTTTCAAATCATGATAGTAGTTGACTATCGATAATGAAACTATTAAATGAATTTGGGATTGCGTATATTTTTAAAGAATAAAGTAGGTCGTTACTTTATTCTTAATACTACACCTTAGCGTTCGTTTATTACAAACCACAATCTTGATGTGTGGTGAACTCATGTGTGTTTTATTATAATTCTTGATATGATCGCAATGGATATTTACAGGGTATCAATCCAGTTTTTTCATATTGGAATTATTAATTTGAAACATGCATCAAGGAACATTCACTCAAATAAAGAGTCTATAGTGATATCATTACTTCTAAATGTTTTATAGAAATTGATGATTAAATTGGCGCCAGTAGTTTAATGGACTAGCTACCCATCAATTCTTAATACCAAGATTAAATCTTGTGTGTTAATCATCATGTAGAGTAAATTAGGAGATCTAGAAGAAAAAACCAACATAAGGGCAAACCGGTAATTTTACCCTTTATTGTGTGGTTGGCTATAGTATAGTTCATAATAGAGTTTGCGATTGGACATTGAATTAATAATTTGAAACTAGTTTGTCATAATCTTAAGTAATTCAAGAGTTCAACTAATTGTCTTTAGCGGAATGACGTTTGGTTAATAAGTTGGAATTAATTCTAATGAGATAAAATTAATTTCTGGCTTATTGGGGCTTGAATTATTTAAGTCCAATTAGATTCCCCACTTGGCTTCTGGGAAGGTTATCAAGGAAAGTAAGAAAAATAAACGGAGGTTATCTGAAAGAAAATGAGGCATTTTGCAGAGAACTGGACGAATTGGATTCAGACCAATAAGACTGGAACAATTCAATTAAAAGTTAACTAAAATAGGTATTAAGCCTATAATTAAATGTTAGGCTTACATTAATTAATTGCTAATTATAAGACCAAAGGAACATTTAATATTGGGTTGGATTTTGATTTATTTAATTAGATTAATTTAATTAAAATTTAAATTTAAAAAAAGGAGCAAAATCGAATTCTACAAAATGTAGGATTCGGTAATACTCTTCATTAAATGGTTTAATGGCTGTTTTTAATGGCTTTTAAAAGATCCATTTTTGGTGATTGAATTCTTAAATAATGCTTATCATCATTAAATTGTTTAATGGCTCTTAAAAGATAGATAAACATTAAAGAATGAATATGTGGCTTTTGCTCTCTCCACTCTTATACAATACATTTGGTAAAGATCATCTTCATTAAATGCTTTTAATGGTTGCTTAAAGAATGAAGCGTAGTAGTGGAGAAAATGTGCATCCCTCTTTGTATTCTTTGATTAAAGAATGGAATGGTGTGGTTTTTTCTATCTATCTTCACTCTCTCCCAAACGTCCAAGGGTTTTGGACTGATAAGGACATTTATTTCATTTAGCTTTGATGAAAAAATGAACATTGCGTGATTGTCTCTCTCCATTCTCTGCTAACTAGCTGAACATAGCAAAAGAGAAGGTCTCGTTGTTTTGTTCTCTGTATTAATTAGTCATAGAAAACGAGAATATCTCATATTTATTTTTGGAACTAGCCGAATAAAGAAAAGATAATCTCCATTATTTTTCTTTTCCTTTCCCACAAAAGGATTTTGATTATCAAGTTGTCCAAGGAGAATAAGTGGTAGGTCGAATTGGTTGAGGACTTAGCAGTAAGGAGTCAAAGCTATAACGAGGAGTCAGTAATATTCTGATCTTGTTCTTATTTTATTTATTTTCCTTATACCGTATTATGTATCGATTAAAAGTATGTTGATTTGGTGTTTATTGTTGGACCCCGTTTTTAGAGCCCTACAATTGATTCAGATACTAAACAATGTTTGACTCGGGTCTTAGAACGAATTCTGAGAAGACTATTAGGGACAGTTGCGAGAGGGTGGGGGAAACAAAAGTGAAAGGTATCACATTTTTTTACATAACAAAAATCTCAACGTGGAAGAAAAGGAGGGCTCACCGTGGCGAACAGCTATAGGTTCGCCGCGACGAACCCATGGAGTTAGCTCCATGGACCCTTGAGAAAAGTTCACCTCGGCGTAAGTTATTCTTTGCCGCAGCGAAGATGCCTTCAAAAAGGTTCGACGCAGCGAAACCCTTAGAAACCACAATCCACAAACATTTCAAACAAACATTTGCATTCAAATCTAACCCTCCAACTCACCTACCAGACAAACATAATCATACATAAATGGAATTTTGATCCATCATTTCCTTACTAATTCAAAGAGTTTGAGCAAATACATATCATCATACACATCAAAATTAAAAAAAAAATACATAAGGATGCTCAATGTTGATATGCTTATAAAGCTAACCGAAATCACTAACTTAATACACAAGTCTCTAACTTTCTTGGAGTTGCTGATGCCTTGCAAGGATCAATGATCTTCTCGTTCTGCACCTGAGTGTTAAGTCAAGAGAAATTTACGATGACTAATTTTGATGACAATCAAATAAAAATAATGTTAGAAACAAAAGAATGTCTTTGACAAGTATGTTAAGTGCGCAGACGCAAAGACTATGCAGACGCAGACGTAGACGCAGACACAGACGCAGACGCAATGTCTATATAGATGCAGACACAAACGCAGATGCAAAGTCTATACAGACGTAAACGCAAAGTCTATATAGACGCAGACGCAATGTCTATATAGATGCAAATGCAGACGCAGACGCAAAGACTATAGAGGCACAGACGCAGACGTAGACACAAAAGCAAAGGCAAAATAGAAGCAAAGAAGACATAGACGATACCACGAAGATACACTAGCATGTCAGACAGTTATTTAGTTAGAGTTAGTTATAGAACTCAACTAAAGCAGTTATCTAGAAGTGGTTATCAAGAATCAAGAAGTCGTTATCAAGAACAAAGAAGCAGTTAGAGACGAAGACTATAAACTTTAGTCGCAGTCGAAGATGTTAAGAAGAATGATAATGATCAAAAACAGAGAAAAACTGAGGCAAGTTAGAAAGACTAGATAATCTGAGAGAAAAGTCTTACTGTGCTTACCTACAATAGAGCTAACATTACTGGAACAAAATCTCACAATCTTTTTCTAGTGAGAGAAAGAAAAGGCTGATAGCCTGGAGAGGCTAAGATAGTGAAAGAATACTTTGTAAGAGACCTGAAGAGGCTATGGAATTGAAAGAATACTTATAATCATTTGAAGAATAGTGGAGCACTCAGACGAACTCTGAGGACTGGATGTAGCCCACGGTTTAGGGTGAACCAGTATAAAAATCACATTGTCTATTCTCTACTCTTACTTTAGTTTACTTTGTTGTTAAAACCCTTAGAGAGAATTTGCGATTTATCTACGTAATAAGTTGTGATATTCTTCTAATAAGAAAGAAAAGTTTTCTTTTCAAGATTTTATATGAAGAAAAAGGAGGATACACCATTCAACCCCCGTTCTTATGTATCTAGTTTCTTGAACTTAAAGTCTTTACTAACGTTTGATTTGCTTCAATTAGTATCAGAGCTCGGTTTCCTAGAACCACCTTTACAAAGTGAGGACAAAGATCTATGGCAGAATCACACGTGTTTATAGCTAAAGGTGCCTACGTCATAAGACATCTTGCGTTCAATGGCGAAGATTATCATTATTGGAAGGACAAAATGCGGCTCTTTATGGAATCCACATATATTGATCTTTGGGATATCATCGAGAATGAACCATATGAACTAGTAGATGATGAAGGAAATACAATTCCTCACAACAGATGGTCAGCGGATCATAAAGCCAGATTCTAGTTAAACTCAAAGGCCAAGTTCTTTCTAAGTTGTGCGTTGAGTAGAAGTGAATATGATAAAGTTCATGGATGTGAGACTGTGAAGGAGATGTGGGACACTTTATCCATCTTACATGAAGGCACAAACCAGGTGAAAGAGTCCAAGATAAGTATCCTTGTACATCAATATGAGTTGTTTAAAATGCAGGAAGATGAGTCTATTGATCTGATGTTTGGACGATTTCAAATTATCGTTAATGGACTTAAAGCTCTTGGGAGAATCTACGATAATCAAGATCATGTGAGGAAGATTCTCAGAAGTCTACCAAGAAGATGGAGACCATAGTCACTACTATACAAGAAGCCAAGGACTTGAGCAACTAAAGCTAGACGAATTACTTGGTTCTTTGAAGATACACGAAGTAGAACTAGATGCTGAGGACAAACCTAAGAGAGACAAATCCATAGCATTAAAGGTTAGTCAGAAGAATCACAAGACTAAGAGAAATAGAAGTTCTTCGTCAAAGGCATTAAAGATTGAAGAATTCAAGAAAGATGATACCATTGAGTCTGACTGTGATTCAAGTGAAGATGATGATGAATTATCTTTTATTTCAAGGAAGATCAGAAGGATGTGGAAAAATAAAGTAAAAGGAAGAAAAAATTTTCTTTTAAGAAAAAAAGCAAAGAAGAGGCCAGGAATGAGAAGACCTCTATTATTTGCTATGAGTACAACAAACCAGGACACTACAACTTAGAATGTCCATTACTGAAAAGAGAATTAAAGAAAAATAAAGCAAATAAAAAGAATATGATGGTAACGTGGGAAGATTTAGATTCATCCGAATCTAATTCTGATTCAGAAACATCAGAACAAGCAAATATATGCTTGGTAG
>JANZXR010023337.1:0-15136 GCA_027575705.1 Erythroxylum echinodendron
TATATTTTGTTTTGTATATTGTTTAATATATTTTAAATAATTTTATTATAAAATAAAATATAGTTAAAATTAATAAAGTGCTTTTTATTTTTATGTTGCCAAATAGTCTATTGTATGAAGTTCTTTTTTAAAAGCTATTTTTTTAATTGACAGTCAAACAGTCAACTGACTTTTTAAAAAAGTTATTCTCAGAAAAGCTCTACTGACAAAAGTTCTATTGACAAAAGCTCTACTGATATAAGCTCAACCAAACAGGCACTTAATAAGATTAGTAGAAATAAGTGTGAACTTCAATTAATATGCAATTTGCATAAAATAACATGTATCAATTGGAGTCTTCCAGTAAAAGACATACTTATTTTATTCAATATGGAATCAAAGATAGGTTAATAAGGCTTACAAGTAAGTCTCTTAGCAGAGATACTTTAAAGGTAGGTTTTGGGTTTTGAACGTTATGATTTGTATAATTTGCTTTGTAAGTAGGAGTTATCTAGTAGATATTGTGATTTTCTTTTATCAGGATTACTAAAAGAACTAAAGAGTTGTTGAATATCATCAATGAATCCATAAGTAGAGTGATCAATTGTATATTGCGTAGATAAAATAATAAAAAATCATTGGAGAAGAGAAATTGAATAACTTTAGTCTCTTACATTGATAATGATATCTGAACTTCCCTTCTTACTTAATTTTCTTAGTAGTTATCTTGTAAATAACTTCAATGTAAAGTGTAAAGAGATAAGAGGGTAATTGATTTGCTTGCTTTAGTCATTTAACACTATAAACCTATAGATTGGTTCATTATTGATCAAAATGATAGAGGTGGTAGTAATGACATATTGTTCTATCCATTGTTAAGTTTCTCAGGAAAACCAATACATTTAAGGCGCAGAAGAGGAACTCCCAATTGATAGAGTTAAATCCTTTGTTAAGGTCAATTTTCATAAATCAACTATTTATTTCTTTCCTTATATGGTAGCTTTTAAACTAATCTTGGGCTAACTAGATATTATCACCTATGCTTTTTTTTATAACATGTGTTTTTGTAATTGTAGTTAGCACTGATGAGTACGAGTCAATTTTATGAGGATTATTAGTTAACTACTAACTATTTGCAAACTTAATTATCCAGACTAGTAATTACTACTGATTGGAAAGGAAGATAAAATAACCACTCAGATCACCAAAACAAAGCAATAATCAAGGATAAAACAATTTATGAATTAGATAGATTTAGGTAAGGTGTTCTTTAGTCCTTTAATATGTTTAAATTTACCTTCAATTAATGAATAATTCTAGTTTCTTGGAACGATAAGAATGCTTCTGTTACAACTATATACTTATGAGAAATATGCCTCTTACCTTTAGATTGAATCAATCAAATTTTCTTTATAATCCTTGATTAATAACTATTGCAAGCATAGCTTCTTAGTGAATCTCTTATGCTTTTAAACTCTTTTGGGGTTAAAAACTTCACTCTCTTGTTTGCCTCCTTTAATAATTCAAAATCCTAATTTTTAATGAATACTAGAACTATAACACAGGCTTGTGCACATGTCATGTTGAGCCTTACTTTATTATGTAACTTTTTGCATAAAACAATATTGTCAATATGGGACCAACGTGGAGAAGTGTCTAGTCATGCTGCTTTATTAGGGGTGGAACACAGGAGTGTGTAGGATCATGAAAGAGAAGCAAAATGATCCACTTTAGAATACTGCCTTAATACAGCATTATGTAGATGGGTGTTTTAGGGTCTTTCTTTGTGTTTTTTAAAATTGATCTAAATCAACCTAAATATTCTCCAAATTTGCTCTTTTTCCTTGAAGAGAGAGAAATATAAATTGGAACAAAATATATCTTATTATGTGTATCAAATCCTCTAAAAGTATCCAAAATAAAAGCATAATACTAATGTATGTTCAGAATATATCAAACTACCTTACAATTTAGCATTTGTTTGTCCTTATGTAAATAAATTCCATCATTCAATCATACCATCTTAAATGGAAAACAAATTTAAAAAATATTAAACGATTCAAACATAACCAAACATACCAACATATTGATTGAGCTAATTACCACTAACCTATGTGGATAGTCACTTTTATTCTCTCATTATAGTGACAATGATCATTTGAAATGATAGTTTAATGCTTCTTTAAAAAGCTTAGCTTCTATGGTTCGTAGTTTCTTAGGTTTTCTTGGTTTTTACTCCTTGCTTTTCTTTTTTTTGTACTGGGGCTTTGATTACTCAAAGTTAGTTAAGGGTATTTTTTTAAATTTTCTATTTTCCCCAAGCTTTGCTATTTTTGGAACTAATTTCTAAAATTTTGTTTATTAGAGTTAGTTGCCTTTCCTTTCTAAACTTATGGGCTCTGGTTCATCAGACTTTGGTCAGGCATCCCATCAGCTATTTCCATTTGCCTTCTCGTGCTCTTTCTCATTTTGGTGTGTCCCTATACCCATCTTAATCTGTCTCTCTTGCTTCTTTGCCTCTTATCTCTCTAGTTAAGAATCCTAATCCTTCCTCTTTTAAACCATTCCTTAACTAGAAGCATGTGCTAGGTGAATCCTTTATTTCCTCTATCCACTATTGCCCTATAAAGGAGAAGGAAGAGGTCTCCATCGTCTCTCCACTTTTGGACATCTTTAAAGAGGGAGCTGACTCCTAGTCCTTAACAATGGTTATATTATTCTTTGGGTAAAATGACTAACTTTCTAAATTATAAAACATTGGCCAATAAAACAATGGAAAAGCAAGGGCCTTCTAGTAGTGATGCTTAATAAGGATCATCTATTCCTCTTCAAATTTGCCTATAAAGACAAAGCTCAAGAAGTCATAGAAGATGGTCCTTGGCATTATATGATAGCTTGTTGTTTTTCTTACAAATGTGGAAACCAAGCAATAGGCTTGAAGATATCAAGCATAAATAAATGCCCATTTAGATAAACTTTAACAAAATCCCTCTATAATACTAGTCAACAAAGGGTTTAAGCCTTTGTGTAAGTTGCATTAAAAGACCCATTTGTATGGATGAGGCTAATTTCTCTTGTAGAAGAGTTAGGTATGCTCGCCTTTATGTTAGTGCGATCATGAAGTAAGCGCTTCATGAGGAGATTCCTCTATTAAGATTGGGTGTAGATTACTCATTAAGAGAGGACTCCATTAGGGTATCTTATCAATGGAGACTCTATAATGTAACAACAAAAAGCTTAAGAGACCAATTGGTAGAAGGTTTGTGATAGGTGACTTTGATGAACTAATAGGTATGGAAAACCAACAACAATTTGAACACCAAGCATAGTCCCCTAGTGTCTCCATTTAAGGTGAGAAAGAGTTGCCCACTCAAAATATGTAGATTGACCTTGAGGGCCCCCCTATGTTAATTACTTTAGAGGAAACCTCTTCATTAGCTAAGGCACCAATTTTGATGACTAAGGAGTGACATTCTATGCTGGGCTTGAATTCCCAAATAGCTATAATGAGGTAAATAGTGAATCTTTTGAGAAAATTGGGTAATGTATGCTTAAAAAGGAAACCAACAATGAGTCTCATGAGGGTTTCAAAACTATTAAGAGGAGGAAATTTTGGTGTAAACCCAATGGCAAGAGCCTTCTCTCAATAATCCCATATCCATCTTTGCTTGGAATACCAGGGGATTAATAACCCTAAAAGGTGGTTGATATTTTTTGACTACATTAATTCACTGAAGCAAATGTTATTTGGCCTTTTGATGACTAAGTTGAGAGAAGTCAAATGTGTAAGCTTGTGATTATTCAAAAAGAAATGGAAGCTAATTACTAATTATGATAAGCAATAACTTATGTGGAATAGTAGTGGATTATAATACCAACTTGATTAATGTGATAAGCTCTTGTTCTCTTGTTCAATGCGTTCATCGGTTAGGAAAAATTTTGGAAATTGGGAAAGCTTGGATCACAGTCATTTAGGCCTCTAATTTTTCTTTCTAAAAATCGTTATGGAATGAGCTTATGGTGTTTTTGATTGATTTATGTCTTCTTTTATGGAATTTTAATAGAACTATCTTATGTTCAAAAGTTAAAGGCTCAAGATGTAAGGACCTCATAACTTGCCCTTTAAACTTAGAGGTTAAATATAGGGATGACATTGGGCTGGACTGGGTCAGCTGGACCAGACCCTAAGCCGATGGGCCATAGGCGGGTGGACTTGACCTAGTCTGACCTTTTTAAAAAAAATTAAAAAACAATGTTTTATACCTTCCCATCGGGCTATGGGATGGGCTGAGCTGGGTCAAATTGGGACAACCTTTACTCGTGTTTAGCTCGTGGCCCTGTCAATCTGGGTCGAGTCGGGCCAAGCCTGGTAGGTCAGGCCAAGTTTGCCATTCTTAGTTAAATAACTTAAATTTGAAGGATGCTTCTTTACATGGAATAATAAAGAAGAAGGAACTTGGTTTATAAGTAAAAAACTTAATAAGGCATTGGTGAACTATAAACGGTTACTAAAATTTCAGAATAGTATGGCAAACTTCAGTAATTGCACATGCTCTAACCATTCTCCAATTAAGATTCTTGATCTTGCCTTATACCAAATGAGAGCTTCCCTAATTAAAATCTTCAACTTTTGTATAATACTAAGGGTTTTAGGAGGCATTTTTAGAAGATTGAACTTGAATATTCAAGGTTATGCTACCTAGAAGACTTATGGCAATTAAGGAGGAACTTAAGAAACTAAGATTGAGTTTATTTCTAATACATAATTGGTGTTTATCAGAGCTAGCGAGTGCTTATTGCTAAAATAAAAAGAGTTGTATTATTTTCCTATAGATGCTTATAAGAAGTTGAATGAGAAAGCAACACTAAAAGGTTATACTAGAGCTTTAGATGATCACAACTTACAGATTATGCAGAAATCTAAGGTGTTATTGCTTAAAGATGTGGATTTTAATTCAAAAATTTTCATTATTCACTTATTGCTATAAGGAATGATAATATAATCACATCAGTGATGGATGAGGATGGATTGGTATTTTCTGATCAAAATTAACTTTTATCTCATTCTAAGGATTACTTCCAAAATATTTTAGGGGTGGTAACTTGGTGTTTGTCCTTAATTTTTTCCATTAGATTAATTGTTCCAAAGTTGCTTTCTAGGCAACAATGTGAGCTCTAGGCCAGACCTATTACCACAGAGAAGATTGAGAAAGCATTTTTTAGTTTTAACCCAAATAGGCACTAGGACTAGATGTGTTTAATGTTCAATTTTATTAGAAATCTTAGGAGCATCTCAAAACTAATATCATTTAGGTTATTGTGAATTTTTCTCCAAATCAAGGATGCTAGGGACTTGTATAAAACTGACTTATGCTTAGTTCTAAGCTCTTTGAGGAAATATAGACTTATTTTATATTTTACAAGATAATTTCTAAGCTTTTAAGTTTCAGACTAAAGTTAATACCATCTATTGTGAATCATTCAGAAGTAGTTTTCATTGAAGGAAGAAATGTAGGTGATAATGTCTTCATTGTCCAAGAATTATTTAAGAATTACCATATACAAGGATCAGGAAAAAATTGTGCTTTTAAGATTGACATCCATAAGGCATTTGATGCTACAGACTGAGGCTTCATTATTCATTATCTAAAAGCTCTCAGTTTTCTAGCTCTATTAATCTCTTAAGTAGACCACTGCATCTCCACAACTTTTTATATGCTTATTAATGGTAAAGCTTCAAATATATTCAATGAGCAAGAGGAATTAGGCAAGGAAATCCCTTATCTCTTTACCTTTTCATAATTTGTATTGAGGTCCTCTATAAAATTATTTAACATAAAATTTGTATGGAAAGTGGATTCAAATTTCACAAAGAAAGTGAACAACTACATATTACTCATTTGGCCTTTGCTAATGATCTCATTTTGTTTTTTGTTGTTAACTCCAATTATGTTTCTTTCCTCATAAAGTCTATATGGGAATTCAGTAACCTTTCAGGTTATGCATCAATAATGATGATCTCTCATGATGCAACACTTTCTACTCAGGAACTGATGAGAATTTTAGGTCTAGCTGTTGACTCCCCCTCTTTTTTTTTTCACTTAAGTGTTGTTATCACCTCAAAAAGGATCTCCTATATGGATTTCTAGTCCCTTTTTGACATGATAAGAAGAATAATGGGGAATTGGGCCAATTACCTTACTTATATAAGCAAATTTTAACTAATTGGCTAAGTGCTTAACAACTTATTTGTTTACTAATCATCTTGCTTTTTTTACTTCCAAAAAGGTTGTGCAAGGATAGAGAGAAGCTATTTAGGAACTTTTGATGGACACGGAATGGATGTATAAGAGCATATGTTAAGGTGAGCTAGATGGACATTTGCTTGCTAAAGAATGAGGGCATTTAGGGATTAAATGGATATAAATGGGGGATAATATTTTAATGGCTAAGAAATTATACAGAATTGTTAATAATAAGGAATCATTATGGGTCAATGGATCTATTGACAATGTTTGAGAGATAAGAACATATGTACACTTATGTTGAGGCATGATTCATCATAGAGCATGTATTAGATACTTAAAGATGCATTGTAGTGCATTGCAGTCATTGCATTAAGTTAAAATTGGATATGGAAATAAGACTTAGTTGTGGAATAATAATTGGAGCACTTTTAGCCCTATATATAGACTTCCTAACTTCTTCAACCTAAGGCTCTCTTATCTATAAAATGCTAAAGTAAGTTCCCTACCTTCTTCAGCTTAAGGATTTTTATCTAGAAAATGCTAGAGTAAGTTCCCTAATTGATGGAAGCAATTTGTCCTGCACTAATAGGAGTATTGGAATTCTATAGAACACCTTCCCATATATTTTCATAAAGAGGATAAGGCCATCTAGTTGAGACATTCTTTAGTTAAATTCACCACCAAGCCTTATAAAGACATTTAGATTCTCATCCCTTAAAGTCATCTGGTGTAACCTAGTGTGGAATAAATACCTTGCTCCTAAGATTTCCTTTATATTTTGGCTAGCTATGAAAGGATAACTACTCTAGACATAATTAAGGGTGCTTATTTCCTTATACAAATCCAACTTGTAGATTATGCACATATTCCCTTTAGTCTATAAATCAATTGTTTTCTGATTTCCTTTACTCTAATAAGCTTTGAAAATACATTCAATCAAGTTGTAGACTTTCTTGTCAGGCTATTGATTAGGAGAGCATCATTCTTTGGGCATCCATCTTTCGAATGATCAATAAGGATGATTATAAGCTATTTCATATAACTTTTAGGTACTTTGCCTACAATTTATGGTGAGAAAGAAACAAGAGCTTTTGAGAATAGTTATTCAGATGTTAACTTGGTGGTTTAAAGGAATAACAACAGAATGAGGGAACTTGCATTGAAGAGGGGATAGTTTATCATTTTCTCTAGGAATGTTTTCAAGATGGAATCTCTAAAGGAAAAACTTTTTTACAATAGATTGTTATGAACAAAAAATGCATTTCATTAGTTTCTTTTCTAACCAAGAAATAGCTTTTTGATTTGTTATCTAAATTGGTTTTAACTTGTAAGCATTAACTTATTTTTGGTCTTTTGATCAACTTTAGCTTTTTCCTCTAAGACCAACTTCTTAGCTATTTCATAGATTGTTATCTTATTGCGATTTTGACTATTGCCTTGCTATAAAATTCTTTAGTTTTAGATGAAAATTTCAAATACACCAACCACAATTCTTTATTAGTCATCCAATCGCAAGAGTCATCAAAATGCTAAGTAGCAAACTATTTATATCAATCTATAAGTTAATTTAATTTAATTCATAATCATTCAAACTTTGACCCTAAAATTTTGACTCGTGTACTAGATATATAAGATAAAATGCTTCAACTGAACATAATCAAGCTCTTTATTAATAAGACAAAATTAAACAAAATAAGAGCATTATGAGTTTGCTGGAAAAGTCACCTAACCTTTTTACATGAAAGTAAATAAATTGTAATGAATACTCTTGATTACTCAACTAAGTCACTATCTTAAATGGCTATTGGCATCAATCTTTATCTTTAACCTTTTTGTTTATTTTGAAGCTAACAGAGTAAAATTATTTATGCTCATTTATTCATAAACTTTTCATCATTTTTTAGGATAATGAAAATGCTTAAAAGAATTCATATTTACTTATGCATATGCATTTTACACAAAGAATATATTGATGCTAATTAGGTATCAATTCTTTAAAATTCAGAAAGCATATTGAGTTCACTTATTCACCAACACTCATAACTAGTTACATGGAAAGTTTGAATCACCAAAACAACCAAATGTATAATGAATCATCTACAATAGTATGCTTTTAAATAAGGAAAATAAATTTCTAAGAATTGATTCCTATTTAGAAAAGTTATGAAAAAATTGATAAGCATGGTATCATAAATAATCCCTCCTTAACACTTGAGATAAATATTATCCTTAAAACAGTAAAAATAATAGAAAAGGAGGAAAAGATATATTGCAGAGAACTTAAACTTTCCTAATTTGAAACATATGGGCTAAGTTTTGGTGTAATTCCATTGTACTCATTTTGCTATTTAAGCGTAGTTTAAATTGAAGAGGCAACTAAAAAAATTTGCGCCGCGTAAAAACAGTGCCAAAATGCATATAAAAATTATCAATAAAAAATAAAGATGAAAACTAAAATGCAAAGGTAAGTTAGTCTTATTCTTGTGGATAATGTGGAGTTCCAATGGTGGCATGTAGGGCACTATAACCCTAGAGTCTTGTGTGACATTTATGGAGATTGATTGAATTTTTTATAAGTTAGTCAATATTGTAATAATCGTAAGTGAACGACATAATTGGAGCTAGTACCAGCAAGTAAGAGCCGATCCCATGAAGAAAATAATTACTAGTAATTACCTTTTTCTTATTATATAACCTACATATTGATTTTGGATTTTAATAAAGAAAATAAAAATAAAGTAAGTAAAATAAAACAGGCAAGGATATTAAACAGAGAATTAATAATTCGCTTAGAAAATTACCAATATCAATAATTAGAATAGCAGTTTTGAATCTCCCTAAACCTTAACAAATTGATCTTTTATTATGCAATATTCCTATGGTATGCTAATAGCTTACCTTGAATCTACTAACAACTAATCCTAAGGTTTTTAACCAAATTACTTGGGTTAAAATTTTTAGGATTTGTGAATCCCTCTATTACGTTTGAACCTAATCTAAAAGATTTATATCTTCCTATCTCTAGGATTGTAATCAACTCTTTCCAATTACAATAGATCTATTCAATAATAGGATTTTTCAATCTCTATGTATGAAATTAGATTATGATCTAATAGTTCCAAGTCTTTTAAAACATATGTTAACACGTAATCGAATCGCAGTGGATCAACCAAAGCAATTGTATTAATAAAAGAATCAAAACAATATTAAAGTATCAATAAAGGGTTTATCTAACCTAAACACTAAAATGATGTTTAGTTACACATTATCGAACACGAAATAAAAAATACAATGAATGAAAAATGAATTAAAAACAATTAGTTCATAATTATAAATCTCCTTAATTGTCTTTTATCGAATATTCTTGCGATATAGAGATTTGATCTTGAATTTTGATGGATATGTCAATAAAATCTTCACATTTTTTGCTTCTCTAGCTCAAAATTACACTTCGAGTCGCCTATGAGAGTTTTAGAATGCCTCCTTCCTTGTGTCTATGTCTACTTCTCTTCTTAGCCTTCGAAAACATCTTTTTATTATGAAATTTAGGGTTCTCGGAGATGCATGGGCTGATGGATGACCATGCATCAGATCGTATATAACCAAAATGCCTATAAATTGTGAAACCGTATGCATCAGATTGTATATAACCAAAATGCCTAGAAATTGTGAAACCGCAAGGTTTGTTATACGGTCATGCATCCCTTTTGTGTTATGAATCTTTTTTTTATGTCGTGTTTCCTTCCAAAATTTTCTCCTTTAAATATATAGAGGCAATTATACTATGTAATTATACATCTATCAAAGATCATATTCATAAGGTGTTCAATGGATGACCCCATAGCCATTGTTTATTTATCATCCTATTTATTCATCTTACGATCACAGTAGAACAATGGTATCCTCTTTTGATGGTGTGATAACCTCTTTAATGTCTCAAATATCTACATTATCAATATCCAGTTGGCTCTTTGAGCTTTGCATTAGTGACCTCATCTGGCTCTGGTCCACATCGAGCTAGCGCTTAGCTCCTACTATTTGGTTGTATCATCATGCTCTAGTTTAATGGGTTGAGGTCCCAAGGTACTATGCTATCCTTTTAGGTGGGAGCTTCCTTTGTTGCTCATAATAGTGCATAAATAAACATTAAATGTTATCCTTTCCCATTTTCTTAGAGCTCCACTATATGCCTTGTAAGATGTCCATCGTAAGAGGCATGGGAGTGCCTAATACTGTCAAATCTTGCTCGTCTACTAGCACTTCTAGTCCTTACCAACCTATTGATGACTGGGCCATTGCTTATGATGTTAAAATTGGTTTGATATAGGTACCTCAGACCAATTGGATGAAAGCATGCCTAAGTTGCATCCTCTTCCTCTAACACATGTAGTAGAAGAGGTCCTTGTGGCTCACCATGCCTATGCTCTCCCTCTTAGCACACAATAAATAAAGAGAGATATTTTGCATATACCTTATCATAACGAACCTGAGCCTTGAGGCCTTAAACTTTATAGGATGATAGTGGCTCACTGTGACAATCACATGTTAGTGTTTTCTAGAGTATATCTCTACTCCATCCCACATCAATGATATCCTACTCGACTGCAGGGTCTGAGTATGCTCTTTTAAGTATAGATTGTCGTAGACCTCAAATTGATCATAACTGAAATTGTGGTCCATAACTCCTAGCTAGAACTTGAGGTCCGAGTCTTCCTTTTAGGTCTTGACACTTAGGTGGAAACTTTTTCTTCTGAAAAATAGCTGAATCATTATCCCCCAATTGCACTTTCTCATCAGATTTTAATTTCCATTTTGAAGTGCAAAGTTCCTTAAGGAATTTATCATAATGTGGGATCTGTTTTATTGGATCAAGTAAAGGAATATTTACCTGAACTTTCCTGAAAGTGTTCCATATTTCCTTCTCTTACTCCGCCTTCTTTGCCTTGGCGAATCGACTAGGAAAAAGGGGTTGCACAATCAGATTGTTCTAACTTTTCTGTGTTTTTTCTTGATTTTCGGTTGTCTCCTTTATTACTTCTTCCTCAATTTCTCTCTTGGAGATTTTCGGAGGTGATTCCTTTAATTCCTTGCCACTTCGCAATGTGATAGCTTTAGCACTATGTTTGGGGTTGATTTTTGGTTGGGATGAAAAATTTCCAGAATTTTATGTCTCTAATTTATTAATGGTAGTTGCCATTTGGCTCATTTGATTTTCAAGGTTTCAGATACTAGCTTGAGTATCCCGAATACTAACTTGAGTATCCCGCTAAAACATCAAGGTATTAGTGGCCAAAGATTAAACTATATCTTCTAAAGAAGACTTACCTTCGAGATTGGATGTCATTTTTTGAGGTTGTCTAGGCATATATGGTTGTCTAAATTGCTAGAAGTTTTTTGTATTTTGCTATCCTTGTGAGTTCCCATAATGCAAATTTAGATGATCGCGCCAACTCGGATTGTAAGTATTAGAAAATGGGTCATATTTCCTCTAATTTGGTTCAGCACAACCCCCTAAGGCATTCATCTGTTCTACTTTTTCTTCCTACAAAATTGGACATGCGTCAGTGCAGTGTCCTAAAATTAAACAAATTCCATATACCTTTGCTTCTTCTTTCTTTGTAACTACAAGTTGTCACACCAAGGATGTAAGGTCTTTTCTCCAATGCTGTCACATTCACTTCATTAATGTATTTGGAGTTATAGCTAGAATGAATCCCAAATTGTTATGTATTGGAAGCCATATTTGCTATTAAGTCCCTTACGGCTGTCGATGTTTTGTCAACTAGAGCTCCACCGCTTACATCATCGATCATACTCCTATCTGTGAGCAAAAGACCTTCATAAAAATATTGAATTAACAACTGGTTAGTTATTTGGTGACGGGGACAACTAGCACAAAATTTCTTGAATCTTTCCCAATATTCGTAAAGAATCTCCCCCGTTTGTTGTCGATTGCCACAAATTTCTTTCAGAATGTTAGAAGATCTCAATGCTGGAAAATACTTCTCAAAGAAAAATTTCTTCATTTCAGCCAATGTTTACACATTTTTGTCAGCTGAATAGTACAATCAATCTTGAGCACCATCCTTGAGAGAAAATGGGAATGCTCTTAATTTGATTTGCTCTTCCGTCACATTTGTTGGCTTCATTCCCATGGAAACCACGTAGAACTCCTTCAAATGTTTGTAAGGATCCTCTCCCGGTAAACCCCTAAAATAGTCAATAAATGAATAAGCCTAGATTTTAATTCAAAAGTATTGTTGTCACCTAAATTTGGAAAGTTGATGTAGTGGGGATGTTGACCATTTGTGGGTGTGGCTTGTTCACCAAGAGTACGATTCACAGCCATTCTTTTTGATGTATGTTCTTTTTTTTACTGTTTCTTTTGTTTTCATAGTCTCTTAGCTGTCTTCGAGATCCTTGCATCAAATTAAAGCTGAGTTGTCTTGTCTAATCATTTAACATATGTAAACCGTTAAAAAGTTCCTTAACAACGGCGCCAAAATTTGGTACTACTATCTCCTGCAACCAAATTAATACCAACTCCAGCAATAAAAATGTAGTTAGTGAAGAGTTGAGATTGTTCTCATGAGGTAATTTAACAAGAAATGTTCGAGTTGAAAACAAAATTAGGGGTGGGGGCGTTTGATTTTTCATAAATTAAAGGAATTAAAAATGGTTGAAATTGAAAAATAACAAAAAAATCCAAATATGGAAATTCAGTAAACAAACCTTGGTTTCAGGACACCGACGTTGTTAAACTAATATAGATCCTTGATATAAAACTCAGTCCATTAACAAACATTCATCGGGGGGTGTTTTCTCTTAAGATTAAATAAATAGAAACATGTATTCTAATCATTCTTATTAGTCAATAACTTAGATACGATCTTAAGTTTAATTGATTAATAACTTTAAGAACTAAGAAACCAATGAATAAGACAACATATGTACGACATGCATTTAATCTAATTAAGCGTCTTCTTAGAATTTCTAACTCTAACATAAAAGATGATAGTCCTAATTGCTACTTATGATTAGCAAGACTGAACGTCATATCCTACTAATCTAGCTATAAATTAAACAAATCAATTCCCAGTTGCTCACCCTAGAAATCAATCAATTCAATCATGAAAATTAATTTGGAAGACAATTAATATTCAATAATGAAAGAAACTTTATTTAGAATCTCACCATACCAGATGATAACGATGCTTCCTTTAACTAAGAAGAAAAGTTTAGTTATTTGTAGCAAAAGTAAAAGCAAATAGAACAATAACAAAAGATAAGGTCTCTATCCTTGGTCCTTTATGAAAAATACAAAATTCCTAGTCTAAAAACAAGAAAAAATCAAAAGAAACAATCTACAAAAAAATGAAAATAGCAGCTCTTCTCTCTGCGTGAACAGTACAAGATAGAGATACTAATAGACTATTATTTGATGCATTAATTTGGGTCAATTGTACAGTCTTTTGGTATAGATATTATGCTAAATTGTGTTTTTTATATTATCTTTGAGTGTTAGAAGCTTTTTTGGAAAAATAGAGAAAAAAAATAGCAATTTGGAATAATGGTCAATACTTCAACGTATAGACAAGTAGCTGAGAAAAAATGGGACAAAGCGACAATACATGAAGAGAAAGGCAGCAGCTCCTCGTTTTAGAAAATACCACATAGCTTCCATAAAAGAGAAAACGTAGAGTAGCCCAGCATTTTTGATAGAAGGACTAAAGGGTTTTATCGTGGGGAGAGACGCAACTCAGAAAATCAAGCCTCCACTCATGCCTCATTCATAAAAAAAAACACAGCAACATACCAAAGCAGGCTCCATCTACTCACGCCACTCACAGTAGTAGCAGCCTCCATTAACTGAAAGACAATACAGCCCCTCCATATTGACACATACAGCAAGCCTCCATCCACGCACAACACAACAAAGCCTCCATTTGACTTATGCATATCACACCTTCACTCACCCAACTTCAGATGAAAATCACGCAGACAACCCCACTAGGTTCATCAGCCTCCACTCACACGAAACTCATACCTCCGCAAACACAGCTGCCTCCCATTCTAATCATAGACGCACTCTCACGCTAGCATCTATCTAGCCTCCATTCACGCAGCTCCACACGATCAGCCTGTCTCTACTCCACTGAAATCAACAAAGCCTTCACGCCCCTCACTAACAAAAAGCCTTCATTTGCTAAAAACGTAAAAAAACCCTCCATCCAGAAAATAATGAAACCTCCATTCCATTCATGCAAGAGGGGAGACGCAAGCCACACAGACTCCAATCCATACTTCACGCCAGCCTCCATTCATATAGCAACACAGCTGCCTCCACTCCATAACAAAAATCAAGCAACTTCATAAGCAAAAAATCAATGCAACAACTCCATTCTAGTCACAACTTTTTTGTTTTGTTATTTAGTTTGTTCAGGGTTTTTGCTTGTGGATTGCTTGGTGTGATGATTTGTGGCTAGAACCTTAATTTTTCTTAGGGATTTGATGTTTTTGTGATGCTTTAACATTGAGCATTGCTAGAATTCATGACTGAAAATTCATATACTTGTTGATTTCCTTGGAGTTAATTGTTCTTACTTTGGATTATTGGAAGTTTGCTTGGTATAAATTCACCTTTGAAAAAAGGGAGTTTTTGCTAAAAGATTGAAGGAATTTCATCTAGGATTTTCTTGTGAGTTGGGAGACCCAAGCAACCTAGGAGGTGAAAATAGAAGGTTTAAGTTTAGAACTTAAGAAACTCTAGGAAGAACTTATGTAAGGGATTATTAAGTGATTTCTAGAGTGGATAGATTAATTTACCTTTAGGAGAAGGAGATTAATTGCTCTTAAAATTCACATACAAGGTTAGGATTGTTCATTTGTGGAGGATAGCTAATTCAATA
>JANZXR010023358.1:0-15134 GCA_027575705.1 Erythroxylum echinodendron
AATAACACTATTAAACATCCAATTGATTACAGTACTGCATTTGCTATTGATTGCATTAACCCTTTGACTGAAAAATGGTTGGAGTTTTGTGTTGAGGATTCTTTGCAGGCTGTTTTAGCAGATGAAATCACATTGTCTAAGCTGCAGGATTTAGAAAAAGAACAGGTGCTGCCTAAAAATCTGATTACTACAGTACATGACTTAGTAGCCTTAAGTTATGCTCTAGCAATGCCGCAAATACCCCTACAGCTTGACAGAAATAAATTGTTGCCTTCCATTGTTCAACCTGCAGTACTTGAGCTTAAAAAGCTGCCTGAACATCTCAAGTACATATTCCTAGGTTCAGATGAAACATTGCCGGCAATCATCTCTAACCAGTTAAGCGCATAAGAGGAGGAGAAACTTCTTCGAGTTCTCTGCGACAACAAAGCAGCAATTGGGTGGACCATTGCAGATATTAAGGGAATCATCCCAACGATTTGCACACATCAAATACTGCTGGAAGATGAGTGCAAACCCAGCAGGCAACCTCAACGGAGACTGAACCCACAGATGATAGAGGTTGTTAAGAAAGAGATTTTGAAGTTGCTAAATGTTGGCGTGATCTATGCCATTTTAGACAGTAAATGGGTAAGTCCAACTCAGGTAGTGCCAAAAAAGACTGGTATTGCTGTCGTCAAAAATAAAAAAGGTGAGCTTGTTCCTACCAGAGTTCAGAATGGTTGGCGGGTGTGCATAGATTATCAAAAATTGAATGCTGCCACCCGTAAAGATCATTTTTCCTTACCTTTTATTGATCAAATGCTTGAGAGACTGTCTGGTTGCTCCTATTATTATTGTTTAGATGGTTATTCAGGCTTCCATCATATTCCAGTGGCACCAGAAGACCAAAAGAACACGACATTTACATGTCCTTTCGGTACATTCGCATACAAACACATATCGTTTGGTTTGTGCAATGCCCTAGCACATTTACATCTCTGAGGTTCGACCTTACTCATCATTATATTATATTATTTATAGTATTTTCTACGAAAGGAAATTATTTTTGTTAGTTTGACACCCACCAGGTTTGCCTAAGACTCTGAGGTAAAATCATGTTATATGGGTTGTAGCGGACCAATTAACTAAGTCGACCCATTTTGTACAAGTGAGGGAGAATAACTCACTAGACCAGTTGGCTTGGAGGTATGTGAATGAAGTGGTTAGATTGCATGGGTTTCCAGTGTCCATTGTATTGGACAGGAATCCCAGATTTACTTTGAGATACTGGAAGAGTTTGAAGTCAGTTTTGGGTATAAAGTTGAACTTTAGTACTTCATTTCAATCTCAAACAGATGGACAGAGTGAGAGAACAATCCAGATTGTTGAGGATATGCTCAGAGCATGTGTTTTAGAGTTTCAAAGAGCACGGGATCAATACATAGCATTGATTGATTTTGCATATAACAATCATTATCACAGTAATATCAAGATGGCACCGTATGAGGCATTATATGGTAAGAAGTGTCGATCGCCTCTGTATTAGGATGAAGAGGCTTTGAGAATAATTGAAGGTCCGGAATTGATACAAGACAAAGTGGATAAGCTGCTCATGATAGATAGAAAAGCTATGTAGATCAGCTCAGAAGGGATATGGAATACAATGTAGGAGACAGAGTATTTCTAAGAGTGTCACCTTGACGAGTAGTGTTGAGGTTTGATAAAATGGGCAAGTTGAGCCCTAAGTACATTGGTCCTTATGAAATCCTTGAAAGGATAGGACCTTCGGCATACAAGTTAGCTCTGCCTAATGAGATGTCTCAGTTGCATAATGTGTTTCATATGAGCATGTTAAGAAGATACATATATGATCCAATGTATATGCTATCAGCTCAAGATATTGAGATTGCTAGTAATCTAAGTTATGTTGAAGAGCCAGTACAGATAGTGGGTTATAAGACAAAGTAGATGAGAAACAGAGTAATTCCATTGGTGAAAGTCCTTTAGAGAAATCACTCGACTGAGGAAGCAACTTGGAAAATGGAGGATCATATGAAGAAACAATATCCCTACTTATTCGAACCATCAGGTAAGAATTTTGAGGATGAAATTTCTTTTAGGAGGGGAGAGTTGTAACATCCTGTTACTTAGGATAAGGTTAAAATAGTGTTTATAAGAGGCTATTGAGAAACTAGGAAGTATAATTCATGCTTATGCATAATGTGGCATACACATACATGAGAATATTGATTTTTTCACATTAATATGATTATACATGCATTAATTGACATATTCCGGGGTATGAAGTTAAATGTGATATGAGATATGACTATGCTTTCCAATATCTTGTATTTTGGGTTGCCAAAGACAAGAATTGATGGATTATAACTTAGCAACTTGGAAATTAATTGTCTCAATTAGAAGATTGATAAATTAATGTGTACATTTATTTTTGGAAAAATTTTAAGTGGCAAGACTAGTTGAAACATGGAAAAATAGGATGATTTAGCCTAATTGAGTGACGTTTGACATTGATCATTATAGGACAAATGGACTAGTAAATTGATGACAAATGGCATTGTTTAATGGAAAAATGGCTGCTGTACTTAAATGACATGTGACCTAGCTTTAATGATAACATATGGCAGCACCTATGCTTGATAAGTGTTGAACATGCCATAAGACACATGGCTATTCAATTACATGACACCTAACATCTTAGTTGGTGAGTTTCTGCAGGAGCAAGTTTAGTTCAGCTCACTTTCTCTTCTTCTTTCTTCACACACACCACCAAAACCCTCACTTCTTTCATCTCCCTATGTACGTTTATTCTTATGTCTAATTTCTATACAAAAATCCATGTTTTACTCTCACAAATTTAAGTAAAAGATCAGTTTGAAATTGCCCATATGTTCTAGCCATAAACTAACCAAGTTCTACCGTAAATGTGTGATGTTTCTACTTGCTTGGAGTACTGTATTGGCTTGATAGTTTGAGATAGAATTGGAGTTAAACATGTAAGTAAATGATTAGGGTTTATACCATGTTATGATAGAGAATTGATGATGTTGAATTAGGATAAATGACATATGATGTTTATGATTAAAGTGTGCTGGAATATTTTATATGGAGTATTTTACTGAACATACATCTGTATTTTGGCTATAAGTTGATCTGTGAATATCAAAATTAGATGAATTTTGATTTATAGTAAACTATAGACTTAGGCTACATTTTTTATGAAGGAATCGAATATGGAATCTGTCCTTAACAATTTTAAATTTTGCTTGATGTTGAGAATTGTGTTTAATTGAGGTATGAAAATAGTTTGTAGCTTTTTGTTTATAACTTGCATGATACTAAACCAAAATCCATGAAATTGATTTCATTAGATACTTAATACATTGTGAAACATTTGATTAGGTGAAGGTGTTGTCTAAATACCTCATTGTCTACGTCATAATGGTCATACAAATCTAACCTGAAATTTGCTTTAAAATATCTAGAAATAAATACAAAACATGTGATATGGAAAAATATAGAATAGGTACTGTTTTGGGGTTTATGAGCTATCATGAATTGTTGAACTATGTATTGATGTTACTGAACTAACACTGAAGTAAAAATGAAGGGTTCATCAACTATACATGATAGAATTTTGATAATGACATGTTTGATTCATGGATTTAGGATGAAAAAGAGGCAATATGCTAGAATGTCATGAACTGGAGAATTTTCATTGAACATGTTTCGATATTTTGATTATATTATGATCTTTGGATTTCTAAATGAGTTGAGTCTTGATTCGAATTAAATTGGAGACTTATGGCTACAACTTTCTTGAAGAAGCTGACTTTTAATTCTATCTCTATGAATTTCAAAATCTGGCTTGAAATTAAGTCTTGGCTTAGGCTTTAACACTACCTGAGATAGAAATCATTCCTATTGTTATCGAATAAACTGTATTGATGTAGGTGAATGAGATAAAAATGTCTTCAAAAATGTTGTATATTATTCTTTTAGATTTTAATTGGTATAAAGTTTGTAATTTTTGGATATTAGAATTGAGGGATATGAGTTATACAATTGGACAACATGATCATGCCCTAGCTAAATTTCAATTGTTCTTAGTCTACAGTATTTTGAGCATAACTCATACAATACTGAACTAAATTGCATGATCTTAAGGTCATTAGAAAATTAAGGCATAGGGGAACAATTGTCTAGAAGAAAGTGTTACAGAAATACACCATTTTCCTAATGATAATAATCCTACAAAGTGACCCAAAAGTGTTTTTAGACAAATTTAGACTGATCAATTGAGTATTAATATATGAATGAATATTGTGACTAGAATAATGATAATAAACTTGGAATTTTCATGAACATGCATTGTACTTATTTCATATACATAGATGTGCATAATTGAATACTTATACCATTGCATAAAATTATGATATGTGTAAATGTGTTTTGCATGATATAGAGGAGCATTTAGAGCGCCATCATTCAGACATTGCCGGGACTTCAAGGCAATAGTTTTCTAGAGAGATTTGTGAGTAACCTAGATGGTCTCAGTTAATATTTTTTTGTTATAGATTCTGTATTGAATGTGGAATGAACTCTTTGTACTGATTTCAAACATAAAGGTCCGAAGATTGTGATTGATGAATGTGATACTGATGTGTTCCTTAAATGTGAATTTAGTGAAATATGTGTTACTCAACATGTTTTTTTTATATTTCCAAACTAAGGCCTGATTATATATGTATATAGGAGTAAAAATGTGATTGAATGGTAATTAGATTGAAAATGGGAACGATTGAAAATATAATTGATTGAATATGAATGAGATGCATTTCATACATGAATGCATGATCAGATAATGATAGTTTTGACATGAGTAGCCACCGAAAATGAGCTTAAAGCTTCGAAATGTGGTCTAGAGCCAAAGACTCGATATATACAATAAGCCCTATATTTGCAACGGGTAAGGGACAGTATCAATGAACCCGATATCCACAATGAATACGAGATAGTTTAGGCACTCAGTCACGACAACATAATAATTAAAAGTGGGTCTGATGAACATTGCATATACACTTATTAAGTGTAACTAACTGATTGAATTGTTATATGAATATGTACTTAAATGAGATTGGGATATGCACATTCTATGATATGTGGTGCAAATTGTTAAATGGAAAGTTGTGAATTATGTGCTTATATGATTTGATATGTGGTATGAATAGGGTGAACCATCGAGGATGATTACATCATTGAGTTTGCAAAACTCAACAGAATTGTAAAGTTGATATTTCAGATCTGAGAGAGGGCGTTAGAGACAGACAGACTCTTACAAGAAGACTAATTCTTGTACTTTTGTTAAGAAATAGCTCAAAGGTCGATCAACTGAGACTGAAGGATTAGTTAGCACTTTCTATGCAATTCCTCTGTCAAGCAGTGTGTCATGTATAAGGATTTGACATTATATATATTCAGATGGTGTTATAAAGATACAATGTAAGTTTGGTTTTTTTTATCAAATGAAATGAGGAGTGCAGTTGGTTTTAATATTTGGTGACTTTTCTATATAATAGTTGATTCCATGATTAATTTGGATATATGTTTGCTCTAACATGCCATTATTATAGATTGTATTCTGGAATGTCCACAGGGTGTTCCAGTATGTAATTTATGGTAGTGGGGTGCTATAATCTAAGGAATTTACACTCACATTCACTCTTCTATACATGCATGATCATTAGCCCTTTATTATTGTGACTAGAATATCCTAAAACAGAGTAGAATAATGTAGAGATCATGCACATATATTAACACAATTAGTGACCTTCCATCTCAAAATTCTATGAATAAGTTAGAAAATGTTGTAGCCACTGTGTAACTATATGACAATAAAACTTATGTTATCTTATTGTCATGACGCTACAACAAATAGGACAATTAGCGATGAAATTTAACGTCACTAAAGAACCATAAATAGTCACAAATACTCATTTGCGATGAAAATATATCGTCATCCAAATCATCGCTGAATCCTGGTTGCAAAACAACATCCGCGACATTTTCATAAAGTCTTCGCTAAACAGTTTTTTCGACAAAGAGAGTTCGTCACTAATAAGTATAACCGACAATATTGTAAAATGTCGTGCATAGCTATGTGCGACGTTTATTTTTTGTAGACAAAAATTTTTAACGAGGAAAGGCTATTCGTAGGTAACTATTTTTAGTCACGATTTAATTTTAGTAGTAGAACAGTTTTAGCTACTAAGTTCCTGTTATAGGAAAACATTTTTAGAGACATTCCGTAAACGTAGGTAAAAACTATTTATGACGAATTAGGTTTTGGTGGCTAATAGGTTTTTATGACAATTTTGTTTTTGGTAGCAAAATAATGTTAGCTACTATTATGTTGTGTAGCAAAAGACTTTTAGCGATGTTCTATATACGTAGCTAATGAGCTTTTGTGACGAAATTTTTTGTTAGCTAATAGTTTTAGTGGCAAAAGTTTATTTTGAATTAATAATTATTATAATTATTAAAAACGAATTAATTTAGTTTTTTCAATTTTTAAGACTTTTGTGACGAATTTGTTTTAGTAGCTAATATTATTTAGTGGCAAAATTTAATTTTAAAATTTATTATTATTATAGATGTAAAATGCGAATTTATTTTGAATTTATTACAATTTTAAGAAACTTTTAAATATTAATATTATTCATTTTATAATTAATGTTAGTGACATAATTTTTAAATAATATAAATTGAAATAAGATAAAATATAAAATGGAATGCAATTTATATAAAAAAATATATACGCATCATTTACAAACTAAGAGTCTTTATCTGAGTCACTACCACTAACATATGCAGAACCTAACATTTGTTTAACTAATTTTTTAAGCTTGTTAACTTCTTTTACATTACAATTTAACTTATCTTCTGTACATTGTAATTTAGTATTCAGTGCCCAGTTCTCCTCTCGAAGCTGCGTGACGTATGTTGATCATGACGAAGAGGCATCTACAGACTTACGACCATACCTAAGATCCTTGATATAGCCCGATTGTGTACCAAGGACATTGTTGCAAATGTCATCGACATTGGGCTGATTTCTCTCGACATTGCAAATATACAAATACTTCGTCGGCTCATGCACGTACACATGTCACTCCAATTTTAGTTCATTTAACGGTTTACTAATATGAGAATATCTAACTTCTATATTGTTTATATTTTAGGTACTAAATCTAGCGACTTATTCACTCCATTCTCATATCATTTAGCTATAGCGAAAAAGCTGTTGTAAGAGGGTGTAAAAAATCTACTGTTAAGGAAACAACTGGTACTGCTTCAATTGGTGCATTCGAACATGCAAGGACCTTTATGAGGAATCCAGACATCAGGTATTCATTTACCTTTACCAACTCTCATGTTACTTGGAATCCAAAAAAATAATTATATCGTTGTCAGTTAACGAGTCAATCAACTGAACTCAGTTTTAAAGTTTATTTATTATTGTAACTGTAATAATTTGTCAAACATCATATCTACCACTTAGGGGTCAAGTTGCGTACTATTGAATGTGAACTGTTATTGTTATAGTTCTATGAGTGTATGGATTGGGTAACTTCTAATTCAAAGTTCGTACTGTATTGTTCTATAACTGTGTTGTTCTCATATATCATATTATTATATTCATAAAATTAATAAACATTTTTATAACTTATTTTCCCAATTTTGTAAATACTAATATTTAATTAATACTACTGTTTAACACTTAAAATTATGTTGACATTTTTTAATAATATGTTGTAAACATTCAAATAAAATCTCCAATAAAATATATCTTAACTATGATAGATTATAAAAATGTTAATTTAATAATTTATGAAAATGTTAATCAGTTGGCGATGATTACCAAAAATTATCGCTGAATACTTGACATTTAGTGACGATGATAAATAATTGTCGCCAAATGTTTAAGCTTTTGTAACTAAATAAAATTTTCTTCACCAAATTTCAATTATTGGTGACAATTTACAGGATTTGTCTCTACATGTTTGATAAGTTATGGTGACGTTTTCATAAAATGTCGCCTTTTCCATATTTAGCGATGAATATTATAAATCGTCACCCACTGTTCTACATTTGGTGATGATGTATTTTAATCATCAGTAAATATTTAGCATTTAGCGACAATTGTCTCTATTCTTCGCTAAAGGTTTTTGCGTGTGCAACACTTTGTATTCGTTAGTAAATGCCATGCTTTAGTAACGACTTTTTTTTTAACATCGCAATATGTTCTCTTTTGGCGACGAATTTTATTTCTTCGTCAAATAACTCGTCGCCAAAGGGACCATCTGTTGTAGTGTGGTGCTTGTTTTAATTTATTAAAAAATATTTATTTTGCATACATATTCTAAATAAATCTCATTTTGAAAATGCTTATTACAGTAATCTTTCTTTGTGGACTAAACTTGACATCATAATTCATAATTTTTAAATTAAATGCTAATAAAATTCTTATTCTAGTAATCTTCCTTAGTGGACTAAAATTCACATCAAAATTAAGTCCATACTTTTGAGAAAATTCATGTGCTACCAATAATGTTTTATATCTTTCCACTAATTTATTGAAACTTTTCTTGATCTTATGATATCTCTTCATTTGGGTACCAAATCATATTTGTCATTTTGTTTTAAAGTTTGAATCTTTTCTTCCGTTATTTTCTTTCACCCATTATATTTAGTATCTTCTTTATATGTACTTATCTTTTTAATTTCTTCTATTAAAACAATATTAGCATATTTAGGATTTTATTTACAGACTTTAGTAAATGTCTAAAGTAACTATGTTAGATTTGCTTATTAATTTTCTACTTCAATTTCTTTATGTTAAGTTGATCCTTTTTCTTTTGGAAGACACTTGATGCGCTCTAACATTATGATAGACTTTTAACATTAGACTTTGGCTTCTTAAGGAACTTCATGTATCCTCTATAAGGTGTTTATATTCAAAACAGGATATATTTTGTCACTTTTCTTTGATTTTTTCTTTAATATCCTTTAAATATGGTAAGGGAGCTACTTGCGGTAACCACCATGATGATAATTTATCAAATACTATATTTATGAAAATATAAAAATGAATAGATGTTAGATCACAATATCTTCAACCTTTTTTCTTGTTATTATAGTCCATAAATATGCATTGAATTGCCTTCTCTCAAACTTACATTATTGAAAATACAGATCAAACATATAATATATTCATTTAAAAAACAGAAAATAAGGTATTGTGCACTTGATCTTCCATAAATTCTTGTATGGTGAGATTAACCAAAATTTTATTTATGGTAACATATTAGTTATATGGACCAATGTCTTTACATTAAGTATACCAAGACAAGTTTCAATAAGATAATAAATTTTCAACAACCTAATTTAATTGCGACTTGATAGAACATTGTCTTGTTTATTATTTGTTATTAAAAGTTCAATTAAGTTTTCTCTACTATAATATTATCACTTATAACTTTAGGTAAGTACAATTATCATTTTACAGTAATAGAACAATGAATATAGTATTGATTTTGTAAGGAAGTAATAGAAATATTTAGTGCACTCTCCTTTATTACCTAGTCATTTAATAAAAATATGATTTTAGTGATTGATTTTAATTTTAAAAATATACTTACGTATAGTGGAAAGCCATTAGAAACAACATAAAGTAAGTTATCAAGAAAATAAATAATATATGAACAAACATCTGCATTATCTTTGTATTCATCATTTAATAAATTCATAAGGTTTTATAATTGGATAGGCAAAATTTTCTAAATTATTAAATTGCTCTCTCTCAAGTTTTATGATCAAATTGATTAATTAATATCTCTATCTAATTGAACTTAAAAATGCATTAAGATATAAGAAATCTCATACAAGGTTTAACCTTAATACCAAAAGATTAATGTGAACCTATCTCTAGTACCTCATACAACTTTGAATATCAGTGTTCTGATCTGCTCATATGTAGGTTCTCTTGAATCATCCATATGCAGATTATAAGTTGAATAAATTGCTAGCTTTAATTAAATAAACTTTTAAGAAAAATATTTTTACAATTAAAACTCTTCATAAATAAATGAGAATAATCCTCAAAAAAGATAATAGTAGGATTCCCCTTATCTACACATAGGAAGCATTTAGCCAAACATCATCTTTAGACTAAGAAACATAAAGAGAAAATTTTTCAAATGTGATCTCAATATTCTAATATGCTTTGCTTAACTGGGATGATTTTTTTATCTTGTTCTTTAAAATTGATTATTAAGTGTTACTTTAGGATCTCTCCCTAAAACTAACCTATAAAGTTTTACAAAAAAAACAAAATATATTAGGTAGTTAAGCTATTTCTTAGGTCTTGGGTTACTTTTAAATCTGTATATATTATTTATCTTAGGCCAAATATGTTATTAATCTTATCTTTAGTGTAATTCTTTCTAATTATAAAATTGAAAATACTCCTATTGAAGCTATTGCTTACTTTTCTGCTTCAAATGACTCTCTTCTTCTTGACATTACTTTATATCATTAGCTTGTTGGAAATCTTATTTATCTTACAATTACTCATCTTGGCATTGTTTATGATGTTCATACTATTAGTTAATAATAGCTCCTCGCATCACTTATGATGCAGTTGTTCTTCATATTCTTCATTGCATCAAAAGTATCTTATTCATATCCTTCATTACTCCAACTCACTTGCTCTTTAATTATGACGTTATTCGAACGTTCATTGACTATCAGTCTACTAGTGGTTATTGCTTCTTACTTCGGGATTCATTATCTCTTGTCACAGTAAGAAGTAAATCGTTGTCTCTTGACCCATTACCAAAGCTGAATATTGAGCTCTTGCTAAAACTACTTCTAAGCTTCTATTTGCTAGTTAATTCAGAGTATGGGCATTTTATCTCCATTTACTACTCCTATTAATTATGTTAATCATAGATCTATAGAGATTATTTATAATGTTATATTTCATAAACAGTAAAACATATTTAGATTGATTATCACTTTGTATGTTTTCATGTTCTTCATTTTGTTAGTTTATACCCTACAATCAATTAGTTGGTTGTAGCTTAGTGATAAAATAATTTAATGATATTATTTATCTTCTTTATATTTAGATGTATATGATAAAGTCCATATAATAAAAATATATATTACAAATAAATTTATGATGAGATCACAATTTTGAGATTTATATTGCATTTATATATTATTTCTAAATTGTTCCAACACATTGTTTTATTAAGACAATAAATTAATAGAGCATAAACTAACACACATCGTGTTTCTTATTTATGAAAGTATGGAGATATTTAAACAAATGTGTGAGTGCTTATTAGAGAACAAGTTCACTAAACGAACCCTTTATTATAATTCCATTTGGAATATTACTTGTATGTCTATAGAAAATTCTCATTGTGATGATTGTATAAGTGATACTTTGACTTGAGATCTCTAAAGTTATCTTATAGAGGGATTGTGACATTTTAGTACTATTTATGATCTATTCTAGTCAAGTATAGCTCAGTCGATAGTTATTGGAAATATTATGAACTATATGGAGGTAGTTGAATGATTAATATATGATTCATCACCTAAAAGTGATTAGGGAGAATATTACATTTTCTCGATTACTATTGATTAAAGAAATCCTTGACCAAGGTTGAATGACACTTTAAAATAGTTTTCAAATGTCATTAATTGAATCAATTTCTATTGAGAACTTATATGATTGGATTCAAATAGAGTAGACATTAATTTCATGCTCTGTTTCTAATTGGAACATTATATGATGAAAAAAATGTATTATAAGAAAAAATCGTGCATAGAAAGGTTGGTCAAAACCACTTTCACATTATTGAATATTTGGGTGGTCATAACATGTTGCTAGATGCCAATCTTGATTTATGGATATAAATTTTTTAATTAGAAAACTAAAGATAAACTAAAACAATTTAATTTATCTAATCTTTAATACGATTTAAGATTATAATGTATACTTTGACAACATATTTGAGAACTTAATAGGTCACATATAAAGAACAAGTTTTATAGAGAAAATATATTTTAATCAAATTGAGCTTGATTGTAAAGTTTGATAAACCTTATAATTAAATATGAGAAATTTAATAAATAAGATCAATATGAGATATGGGAGCTTATTTAGACATAATTAGTATATAATTATAATTTTTTTATTATAATAAAATTTAACTAAAAATAGAATTTAATTTCAATTAAATTACTAAAATGACCAAAATATATTAAAAATAGGCTTAAGCTTTAAGGGAGCTAGCACTCCTTGCGTAACTCTTTCTACAATATAGTTGTAGAGTTCTTTGAACATATTCTATGGATATCATTAGAGATCAGACATTTGTGTAGTTATGGTGGTTAAGATGAGTCAATTTCATAAACAGTTTGAGGGAAATGATAAAAAAATGATCAGGTTTCGGAATAACATACGAATTAAGATTCATACCTTATTATGATTTATATGTTAATCATTTAAGTGAACTTGGCTTTCGAAAATTCAATTGAAAAACTTTCGTTATTATTCTTATGCATGCGGGGTTGGATCTTGCCCTAATTTTCTATATAATATATTGATCTTATTTGCATCTCCTCTTATGAGAAGATAACTGCTATATTTACCAAAACTCACTCTATTCCTCAATTTCACAATCTTGTTTCCAAACTCAAGCTATCTACTTCTCTATCATCTTAAGTTTAAGGAGTATGATAATAATAACATTATAATCAATGTTAATATATATAGGAACTAACTAGGTTCTTGTCAAATTAGATTATTCCTTATTTATGCTTAGGTTCTTCCTTATTTAAGTTTCTTCCTAAATTAGTAAAATACTTTTGTATATAAATAGGTTCATCCCCTTTATTGTAATACAAAACAATTCATTCTCTATTAATTAGTCTAATACTTTTGTATATAAATAGGTTCATCCCCTCCATTGTAATACAAAACAATTCATTATCTATTAATTTCAACAACTTAGAAAATTTTCTAACTTATTAAGAATTTCTTTAATCCAACCATTTATTGCCATGGTGAGGCCATTAAATTCTAGCCTTAAGAATTTAAAATTTTCTCATACATTTTTCATTAAATTTATTTTTAGGATTTAATTTTGAAATCTTGTCGTAAGTATTTTTCAACCTTATTGAAATACTAAGTCACCCGTACATTATGCTTTAAGACTGTCATTAACTCCTTCTCCAATTTTACAAATTTGCATTTTTTGTCCTTGCAAAGAGTGCTGTTAGGATGTCTCATGATCCTTTTAGTATCTTCACTTCTTGAGCTCGCCAAAGAATAGGGATCAGATCTCTTGTACCACTTATGGTGTTCCTATCATGTTCCATTAAATTTCATCAACACATTTACGTAGACCCCATATAAATATATGGATGAGATTTAATGGACCCCATATAAGGGGAACAGAGGATTTTATAAGCGAAGAATTGTTGGACGTCCTACGTGACATCTGAACGCGCGTCCCATGAGGGAGGAATTCCCCATCAGGTCAAACCTCAAAACAAACAAACTCATTTCACTTACCTCCGATCCTTTCATTTTGATTTAATTCATAGATTTCAAAAATAATATACAAAAATTTTAAATTGCATAGAAAGGTATAAAAATGTATTAGAAAACCAACGCTTCAAAAATCAGGTCAATTGGAGGTCGGAAGAAAAAGTTATGGCCAAAAGAGTGGGGAGAGGTCAAAAATTCAAAAGGGAAAGAAATCAGAAAAATTGAAAATCAGAAACTTGACATAAGCTGCGTCGCACTCCGATCGAGTCGCGGCTGCGAGAGGTGCAGCTAAAAGCTTGCGAGGCTAACCCTCGCCTGCCCTCATGACAGCCTGGCGATCGCAAGGCGCGGGTTGGATGTGCGGGCTCGCGACCGCGAGCACTCGCGCTCGCGAGGAGCTGCGAGGCCAGTTCCTCAAATCAACAGAAATCTTCAAAAATCCATAACTTCTTACTCAGAATTCAAAAATTTGCAAATATGGTATCAATAAAAAGCTAAAAGGGAACTCTACAACTTTTCTGAAGGATTCAAAAACCAATTTGGTCTCTAAGGGAGTTAAAAGCCACTACAAAGAGTCTGCCTGTAAAAATGTCCTAAACCGCGCAGAATTTCTAAACATCATAACTTTCCACTCTATGGGCCAAAAATCACATACTTTATATCTTCGGAAAAAGAAAAAGAAAATCCATAACTTCTGTGAAGACCCTAAGAACAATTTCAAACTCTATGAGGATCAAAAATTCATTCAAAGTTTCTGCCCAAAAATTTGAAATTTTGGCAGCACCTGCCCCAAAATTTAACAATCCACTTCTTTCAACTCTCACATCTAAAACCAGTACATGATACCTCATTGGAAAGCTATGAAAATGCTCTATATCTTTCCAGAAGGCCACATAACCCAATTTGATCCAAATTAGTCCAGAATTTGACCTCAAAACACAACAAACATAAACCATTTAACAACACCTGCACCAAAATTCAACAACCCACATCTTTCAACTCCCACATCCATTAACAGTACAAGATACATCAATTGAAAGCTATGAAAATATTCTATAACTTTCAAGAAGGTTACTTATTCCAAATCAATCCTCATCAGCCCAAAATTTGCCTCAAAAACAGCATATATAAAATCTATCCTTAGAGAAGATTTGCAACAACAATACAATTCTAAGATCTATTGGAAACAATTAATACACAATTGATACAAAATCTGCATAGCTTTCATTAACATCATCAATAAGCATTCTTACAAAGCTTTAGGGGCATTTTCTTAGCTCAATACATCAAAGTCTCAAATACAAGGAAAGCTATATGAACAGTAACTTTGCTCAAAAAATGCAATTAAAGCTTTGTTATCAAAAATACAACTTCAAAAACAAAAATAAAAGGGAGTGATGCCTTGCCGCGGTACGGTCACTCAGTTTCTTGTTCATCGCCTATAGACGGGAAGGGAAGAATGGGGGTGAGCTCGACGGCTCGTGGGTAACATATTAATAAC
>JANZXR010023387.1:0-15131 GCA_027575705.1 Erythroxylum echinodendron
ATAATAATAATAATAATAATAATAATAATAATAATAATAATAATAATAATAATAATAATAATAATAATAATAAACAACTAGAAGAGTAGATAAATAAAGAAAAACAAACTCAAAAATAGCTTGAAGGCGAACATCTAGACAACAAAAAGCATGGCTGAAAAATGCATATAAAGCACTCAAATCTGCACAATAAACAATATTGGTCCAAAAAGAAGCCTGGGTAAAATAGATTATCCTTGTATAAACTATTTTCTAAATGCAAAGGGAAAAAAAGGAGAAATCACTAAGGCACGAAGGAAAAATAGTGAGATTGGGAATTGCCTATAAAAAGCTCCCGAAAGCTATCAAGAAAGCTGTCAAAAACTGCGCAAAGATGGTCTTGGTTCCAATATAGGTATAAAAAAAGTAGAAGCAGTGCTTGTCAATGGGAAGAGTTAGGAGCCACTTGAAAAGTATTCTGAGGTGGCCTGTAGGAGGGAGGGTGTGCAATGTCTTGTAATGAAATTGTTATTGGGCAAAGGCTGTAGGGAGATATAAAAACAATCACGCTAATGACTAAGTAGTAATAAGCTACTTACTAGTAACCATTAAAAAGTGTGGGGTACCAACGGTACTCTTTAAGAGAAGATTGATGTTTTGTGGATGTAGCCAACTTGTCAATAGCCAAATTATCAGGAGGCTCGATGTTGCCATGGGTGCAAGCGAATTAACTACCAAGGAAAAAGATACCTCTCCTCTCCTTCTGGACCGTACTATCTTGTTCGGTTAACCAAAGACACCCCGACCATGCTCATGTTACAATCAAGGAAATATTTAGGGAGAAGGAATAACATAAATAGGTCAGAGCTGCCTAACTCAGAACTGCTAAAACTATGCCACCAAAATACATCTCACACAGAGCACATGAACATAGTAATGGGCACACATAACAACTGAAAAACATACAATCCACGGAAAAGAAAATACCTTAGGAAACTATAAGGGAGGCTGGAAATTGCCACCCCTTACCTTCACTCAATGTTGAGAACCCCTGGTGCTTGTCTTGTACCTGGTTGGACGAATGGGGGAACCCCCTGGCGAGTACCGCACTTGCTGCTCCCCTTATTTCTGCCGGTGACCAAAAGTAAATACTCACAGTCTGAAGCAGCAAGGACTCAATCTCGCAATCAGAGCCTTCCTCTGAGACTCTGTCATTGTATGCAGAAACAAACTTCTGTGGTCGTGAAATTTTGCTGTTAACATCCGCAACACCACCATTCCCCTTCTGCTGTTGTTTTGGATCCGCATATGGCCTCGAAAGAGAGTGGGCAATAATTCTACGTGTACAGAGCATTCCTTTGCTCCTTACAAGGACGACTCTCCATCTAGGAACTGGCAAATGGAAAGAAACTAGAGAGACGGGTAGATAGAGAGCGGTAGAAATGGATATAATCATTATAATTATAATGGTTAGTTAAAAGGAAAGAGTGATTACTATTACTATTGATAGTAGTTAGTTTGTAAAATATATTAAGAAATAAAATTTTAGTTTTTAATTAACTATAATGCAATTAATTAATTAATAATAGTATTTTAATTAATTATAAGATAATTAATTAATTATATTATAATTAAAAATATAATTAATTAATCATAATATAATTATATTATATTCTATTATATTATAATTAATTAATTAATTAATTACAATATTTTAATTAATTAATGAGTTATATTTTAATTAATTATATTGTAATTGATCAATTATGATATAATTAATTAATTAATTAATTACAGAGCAGATTCGCATGACCCTTATATAATGTTGAGATGCACAATTCGAGAAATGGTGAGTAGGCGTTTGCCGTATAGTAGGTATGTATATAACTTTGCAACTTTTCTAAATATATTTGTCTCATTATTGTTAATACCTTTTCTTTTAAACTTGTAACAACTCACGACAATTTGTAATATTTTTTAAAGATGATATGGGCACCATATCAGATATCTTATTTTATTTTATTTTATTTTATTTATTTATTTACTTATTTAATTTTATTTACCTACCTTTTTAGTATATCAATTTTTATATCTACTTTTATAATCTGCATCATTTTATTATTGTCACATTCGCATGTAAGTCTATTGGAAATAACCTCTCTACTTTGTAGGGATAAGGCTACGTGCTATCAGACCTCTCTAGATTCCGCTTTAATGTGGGACTCAGAATGGGTATGATGATGATGAATTATATTTTAATTGATTAATTAATTACAATATTTTAATTAATGAATAATTATATTTTAATTAACTACTTATATTTTAATAATAATATTTTAATTAATTATATTTTATTTATTTAATTAATTAATTACAAGCTTTAATTAATGAATGGATTATATTTAATTAATTACATTGTAATTGATCAATTATAATTTACTTAATTAATTAATTGTGATTAATTAATTAATTATAATTTATTTAATTAAATAATTACAATTAATTATATTATTTTAATTAGTTAATTAATTATATTATTTTAATTAATTATATTTTTGTTAATGGGTTTGGGAAGGAGTTAATTATTTAATTTCTCAAACTATAAATGTATCAAGTAATGATTCTCATTCCTCTCGATTATGAGGGCTATGAACCAATACCCAAAAAGTAGAAATGAAATCACTGTTCATTCAATCATAGTTCCTTAACAAGCATGTGGTTTTCATTCCTTACCCATACCTTCCTTCCCATACCCATTAACCAAGTACACCCTAAATAGCACAGCACAATCCTAGCCTAAACATGCATTAATTATTCAATTTAACAACTAAACACATACTAAACTACCCACTAAAATATTATGCAATTTACTACTATCAACATCTCCTCACTTAAACTTTTTCTTGTCATCAAGAAAAGACAAAACAAGAAAAACACAACACTCCAAACATAATTAATAACAAAATACAATCATATGCAATAATGGGTCAATGGCATTAAATTTCACAAAATAAATTTAACTACAAACACGATCCCTTAAGTTGTTCTAACTTATTAACTTGTGAAATCTATGTCTAAGTCTTTCGGACCAAATATACATACTAATCAAGACCTTAATTTCAAACTCATTCACTCTTATCACTTACACACATATTGATAATTTTTCAGTCAATCAAATTTGTAACTATTCTTAAGTAGCTTTTCATGAAAATTAGAGCTATTCACTAAGATCAGTAGGATTTATTAACCAACAAACTATTTTTATTACTTTTAATTGAAATAAACCTAGCCTTTTGACACGAAGGCAAACATTTGTGATGAATGTCCCATATTACTTAACTAGGCTATGTTTTTATTAAGCGGCTTAGTTGGAATGTCATTATAGTCTTTTGATGTAAAAGCAAACATTTGTGATGAATGTTCCTTCGTTACTCAATTACATCACATTCTTAACTTGCTACTATCTCTATTCATAACCCTATTTGTTTTAAAAAGGGCTAATGGAATAGTTATTTATTAAACAAAACACACACATTTTTTATATTTTATTTTATTTTCTACCTCATTTCTTTCTCTAATCATTCTGATAAAAATGTACTAATAGTGCTACGTATTCAATTGACCTAAAATTCTAAATGAATGTGGTAAATTATAGAGTGAATGAACCAAGATCACATCCTAATTAACATGCATATTTAACCAAAACAACCTGGAACGTTAATTTCACAAGCTAATAAATCTTCACAACCTAAAAGACTATGTTCAAAGCTAAATCGATTCCATTAAGTCCTAGCCATTGACATATTCACACAAATCACACCATGCAATCCTAAACAAAACTATCATATAAAATGAAAAATTCACATTCAGATTAAAAAATATAATGTATACGACCCTCCCTACACTTGGACAACACATTGTCCAAGATGTGAGAAGAACAAACAAATAATAACTAAGGTGGGAATAAAAATAATGAAACAAAAGAACAATTGAAAAAATAATAAAATAAAAGATAAAGGTTAGAGTGTAGAACCCATTATGTTGATTAAGGTGGTGACGGTGATGGTGTTGAGACCAAATCTGCTTGATACCAAGATTGCTTTCCTTTCTTATAATTGATTTAAGAGAGTAAAAGAATTAGTAATCCAACCCACTCCAAATAATAAAAAATTATTAATAGAATTTAAAACATATCTAAGTACACAACAATTTAAATCTAACTACAAAATGTGCTAATTTATGATCATTAGCTTGAGCTTGTGTTGTTGGAAGCATGTTCAATTTTTTGAAATAAAAAAGATTACTTCTTTTTCCTTCATAATCACTCCACTAAGATAACGTTTGTAGTGATGCCCATTCACCTTAAGGGTTTCTTTGTTTGTGTTTTCCAATTCTAGGGCTCCATGATCAAAAACTTGGGTGACCATAAAAGGTCCACTCCATCACGATTTCAACTTTCTTAGAAGCAGTCTCAACCCTAAATGGTATAGCAAAACTGCATCTCCTACCTTGAATTCCTCCTACTTGAGATGAGATTCGTGTCATCTTTTCACCTTCTACTTGTAAAGTTTAACATTTTCATACGCATTGGAACCAAACTCTTTAGGTTCATTTAGTTGCATAAGTGATTTTTCACCCGTTTACTTCCAATCGAAGTTTAAAGCTCTCATTGCCCAATATGCTCGACGCTCTAGCTCCATAGAAAAATTACAAGCCTTACCATATACAAGCCTAAAGGGAGTCGTTTTGATAGGTGTTTTGAATGCAATCCTATAAGCCTATAAAGCATCATCTAACCCTAATGCCCTATCCTTATTAGAGCCATTCACTGCCTTTTATAGAATTTATTTAAGCTCTCAGTTAAGACTTCCACTTGTTGACTTGTTTACGGGTGATAAGGAGTAGTAACTCGATGGTGGACTCCATATCTTTTTAGGAGGACATCAAAAGATTTTTTGCAGAATTGTGCTCCCCCTTAACTTATTATCATTCTTGGCACTCTAAATCAGTTAAATAACCTTTTGATAAACTTCTGGACAACTTTCCCATCATTAGTTGGAGATTCCATGGCTTTATCCAGTAAGATACATAATCCACCCTCACTAGAATGTACATGTTCCACATGGAAGATGGAAAAGGACCTATAAAGTCAATGCCCCATTCATCAAAAACTTTAATTTCTAAAATGTTGGATAAAGGCATCTCATCTCTTTTGGAGATGTTGCCTACTCATTGATAATGATCGTACTATGCCATAAAAGCTTAAGCGTCCTTAAGCAAATGTGGCCAATAAAATCCACACTCAAGTACTTGAGCTGTCATTTTGTTTTCTCCATAATGGCAATCATATTGAGCTTTATGACACTATGTTCATATATCCAACATCTCTTCATTTGGAACACATCGTCTTACTAGACCATTAGCACATGTTCAACACAAGAATGTTCATCCCACAGATATTGGGTGCATTCATGTAAGAACCATTTCTGCTACTCATATGATAGATCAGAGGGAAGTTTGTTAGAGAAGTGTAAAGGTAATCACCTTTAGCACAAATCTTTTTTATTAATAAAAAGGCTTTTTCGTTAATTTGATGTTAATGTTCTTTATGGATTGATAGTGATCTTAAATTGAATTAATGAAGTCCTTGATACATTACATAGCATAAATAAATCATGATGAGATCATAATAATGAGGTTCCTATCATGTGTAATTATATTAGTATCTAAATTATCCCTAGTCATAGGATTGATGAGACGGGACATTATTAATCTAGACAGACTAGTACATTTTATACCCCTTGATTAGATCAAGCAATGGATCTCATAAGTTGTAAGCATGAGTTGTTTAGAGTTAACATGTAGATGTTTGCAAAGAGTAGTGAGTACATTGGATGACCTACCATGAGACAATCATATGGATAATCTATTATAGTATCAATGATAGTCTCATTATAGCAATGGTGTAAATATCCTTATACTTGAGGTGCACAAGGATATCTTAGATACTATCCTGTACTTTGACTCCATTCCTCATTGCCTTTAGGAGTTTTCTTATAAGGCAGAGATTGGGTATAGCTTGAGGTATTCGAAAGTAATTGATTAGCTAATACAAGATTCACCACTCCTGATAGAAGGAGATGATACCCACGGCCTGTTGTCGTGGTCATTACTAGGGAATCTCTAGCTAGAGTAGAAATGTCATGAATTAATGAGCCTTAAGGATAAAAACTAACATCACTTGGGCTAGATGTGACGTAATCAGTCTAGTAGGAGTTGACACTTTAACCATACTCTGAACCAAGTGGGGTATAGATGGTAAAAGGATTTACTACACAGGAACATTTTCTGTGGAAGGATTCGTAGTCAAATCACTGACTTTTTGGTCAATTGGGGGTCATGATGTATTGCTAGATAGCGCTCATGACTTGCTTAAAATAAGTGTTAATTCAAGTAGCCAACATAATCGGGAACCTAATGGGTCACAGGCATTAAAGATGCAAAGGATGAGTAAAAAGGTTTTAGATGGGGATCCAAGATATGGGAGATGCATGACTAAGCTACAAAAGTTTGGTAGTTTAGGCTCATTTGATTTTGAATCATATGACATATGTAAATCTTGCTTATTAGGTAAGATGACAAAATTACCCTTTAATAAGCAAGATGGCAAAATTACCCTTTAAAAAAGGGGAGGAAGTTTCATGCTAAATTAAGCGGGATTAAAAACCATTTAATTCCCACTAACTCTCCATTGATGTTAGGGTTAGAGGAAGGCCAAAGGATATAACAAACATCAATTTTCGTGCAAGTGTTGTGTGAAAGCAAGAGACTTTTTGGTGAAGTGTTCATCATCTTCTCTCACTCTCTACAAACACTCTCTTAAAGAATACATCACAAAGCTAGCACTTTATGTGTGTCTAACCATTCTTCCTAAAAGGTTTCAAGCTTCACTCTTCACGTGGATATCATTAGAGATGTCCACCTTTGGTCGTTGTGGTTTATGACAACCTGAAGAGGTGAAGACAATGAAGAACAAAGGAGAATGTAAGGTACATATCTTAAGTTCATGTTTTGTTAAAGTTACATCTAATGGCACTTGAAAGTTCCTGGTTTTTTGGATTTTTTATATTTTCGCTGCTATTTTCTATTTTTGTTACATACGATGCAAGATCAAAACCCATCAAAGTTTACTATTGGCAACATAATTTACAATATTAGCAAACTATGGCATCGCCAGGTTGTTAAGTAGCATTAAGGTTTTATCAGGGAAGTTCTCATTAATATCCTCACTTTGCTCGAATTCTCGTCCTTCCAGTTGTGATAAATGGTCTACAACCACATTCTCTACTCCTTTATTATCTTGTATTTCTATATTAAACTCCTGTAATAGTATCACCAATCGAATAAGTCTCGATTTTGTGTCCTTCTTAGTAAAAAGATATTTTAAAGTAGCGTGGTCAATGAATACGATCATTTTAGACCCCAAGAGGTACAACTAAAACTTGTCACATATGTACACAACTACGAGTAATTCCTTTTCTATAGTGGTGTAATTAAGTTGAGGTCTTGTAAGGGTCTTTATCGTATGCAATCTTTTATCTCTCTTTTGACCCAAAACACAACCTATAGCTTGGTCACTTGCAACCTATAGCTTGGTCACTTGCACCACTCACACCAAACATGACCTTAAACAGGAGTATCTAATTAGGTAAAGTTAAGAATGGGGCTGATGCCAGTTCCTCCTTTAATTGATATGCAGATAAGCAATTTTCATCAAAAAGGAAAGACATATATTTGACTAACAAATTTGTTAAGGGTCTTGCAATTTGTGAGAAAACTCCAATAAAACAATGGTAGAACCCAGTATGGCCTAAAAATCCTCGTACACCCTTAATGTTGATTGGAGGTGGAAGTTTCTCTATAACTTCCATTTTCACTCTGTCCACTTCAAATCCTCGGTGTGAAATCTTACACCTGAGCACTATCCCCTCTTGCACCATAAAGTGACACTTCTCCCAATTCATAACTAAATGTGATTCTTCACATCTTTGGAGTACCTTGTCCAAATTGGTCAAACACATCTTGAAAGAGTCTCCAAAAATTGAAAAATTATCCATGAAAACTTCCATTATATCCTCAATCATATATGTAAAGACAGACATTATACATTTTTGAAATGTAATTGGGACATTACATAATCCGAAAGGCATCTGTCTGTACGCAAAGGTACCATAAGGACATGTCGTGGTCTTTTCTTGATCCTCAGGATATATGAATATCTGATTATATCTCGAATAACCATCTAAGAAGCAGTAGAATGAGTGACCAAGCTGATCTATGAATGGGAAAGGGAAATGGTCCTTTTTTGTCACCTTGTTAAGCTTGCAATAGTCTATGCTCACTCTCCATCTCATGACTATTCTTGTTGAAATTGATTCCCCATTTTCACTCTCCATTATAGCATTCCACCTTTCTTTGGTACACACTGTACCGGGTTGACCTATTCACTATTAGATATAGGATAGATTATCCCCACATCTAAGAGTTTTACTACTTCTTTCTTGACCACTTCTTTCATATTGGGGTTCAACCTACGTTGACGTTCCCACGCCTCTCTACATCCTTCTTCGAGATTTATTCAGTGCATACAAACATTTGGGCTTATACCTCAAATATCGGTTATTTACCATCCTATGGCTTTCATTCGCTTCCTAATAATAGCTACCGCCCTATTCCCTTATTTCTCATCCAGTTGGCTAGAAATGATGATGGGTAAAGTTTGACCTTCACCTAGGAATGTATATGTGAGATGTGTAGGCAAAGGTTTAAGTTCTAAAGAGGGAAGTTTCTTTATTGAGGGTGGTTTCTCTATTGAGGTGGTATAGGTGCTTCGATTTGAACAAATATGTCTTGATGAGTTTGAACATCTGACTTCTTCATCTCATCAGCTCCTTTAGACTCATCCTTGTTCTACTTTTCTACTGCATAATCTATCTCCACTTCTATTGATTTCATCTCTGTAGCTTAATTCTCTATTTGTTCTTGCATACTTTTATCCATAATGTCAATTTTTATACATGCGTTCTTTCCTTCAAATTCTTTAAAGCCTTGTTCATATTAAATTCCACTTGATCTTCACCAATACGAAGTGTTAGTTTTCCTTCATGAACATCGATTAATGCTTTTCCTATGTTCATAAAAGATCGCCCAAAAGCTAGTGGATAGTTCTTATCCTCCTCAAAGTCCATAACCACAAAGTCCAAAGGAATAAGGAACTTGTCCACTTTCAATAAAAAATCTTCCACCACTCTAAACGATCTTTTAATAAATTGATCATCCAATTGAATTAGCATTGATGTTGGCTTGACCTTGGTGAGCCCTAATTTTAGGAAGATCAACAAGGGCATAACATTGATACTTGCCCCTAAATCGGAAAGACACTTTATGAATTCAAATCACTAACTACATAAGGTATTATGAAACTACCTTGATCTGTCTGCTTAGATTGCATTTGGCTAGTTACTATTAAAGCTACAAATTGGTTATCTTCCTAAGTACGCTTCTTTGATAATATGTCCTTAAACAACTTACCATATTTGGGCATATGTTCTAAAGCCTTGACAAACGTAAGATTAATCCACAACGTATTTAATTCTCCACAAATTTTGCAAATTGTGCATCCAGTTTAGTCTTTTATAGTCGTAGAGGATATGGAACTGTGGGTGGATATAGCGGAGGGGCAACATAAGGAGGATATTCGCTTATGTCCACATCTTTTTCTTTTTCTTGGTCTTTCTCAATAGGAGGAAGGTTTGCAACTTTCGTCTTTGTAGGTTGTTCAAGTTCCTTCCCACTTCAAAATGTGATAGCTTTTAGTTGCTCCCTCGATATATGAGGCAGAATTGTTTGGGAGACTTCCTACACCTTGTGCAGACAAAGCATTTTTCAATTGGCTAAACTGAACCTATAATTTGTGGATAGATGAATCATAATTCTTTGCTACTTGTTCGAATCTACCTTCCAAACTCTTTTGAGCATCATTTAAGCTTCTCCAAGATTTTATCCAATTTAGCTTCTGTGGAATTTTTTTTTATCCTGTTGGAAACTGGATGGCCCTTAAGGTCAGAATTGACCTACAATATTGTTTGACCATGACAATTTTGGATGATTCTTCCACCCAGGATTGCACGTATTCGAATAGGGGTTGTTCCCTCCCCTACCAAGACCAAACTATGCTCGCATATATTGAACTTGCTTCGTTTCATTACCTTGCATTAGGAAGTAGTTGATGGTATCATAATTGTCTTGGTCGCAAAGCTTACATCTTTGTTTTATGGCCTTAATAGGAGCTAAAGAAGAAGCTTTCATATTGTTCAGCTATCGAGTCAAGTTGTTGATCTTAGCTTACATTTTTGTAATTGGGTCAACAGTTAAAGCTCCTTTTTGCTCATTGAGGGTTATAGATTGTCTACTATTGTCATAATAAAACAGGAATCTTAATCCATACTTTAGTCTGAAAGCTTGATCATATTCTTGTTATATCCTTCAAACCATTTACAAATTTGATCCATCTCAACCATCATAGTTGCGTAAGTTTCCGAACTTTAACAATATACACAGAATAGGTTGAAAGAATTCTGTCACTCTTACAAAGAGAATTAAGTAAGAAGTGCAAGCTCCATTAAAGCTTAAGACTATTTATACTATTTATAATAAGTTTTAATTTTAATTAAACTTAAATTTTAATTTCAATTAAACTTTAATTAGAATTACAAATACTTATAATTAAATAATAATTATGCCTAAATAAGATCTAGTATCTCATATTGATCCTTATGTATTAAATATCTCATATTTAGTCATAAAGTTTCTCAAACTTTATAATCAAGTCCAACTTGATTAAAATATCTTTGCTCTCTTAAATCTCATTTTTTATGTGAGACTCATTAGGTTCCTAAATATGTTGGCAATAATTATAAATTCTAATTCTAATTCATAATTAAAATTAGATAACTTAAAACTCCTTTTAATTGATCTTCAAGTCTCCAATTAAAAATTTTATAATCATAGATCAAGATTGGAGTCTAACAATGCATCATGCCCACCTAAATATTTAAGAATGCTAAAGTAGTTTTGACAAACATTTTTATGCATGCTTTTTCTGTATAATATAATCTTTTCATTATACAATGTTTCGATTAGACATAAAATATGAAATTAATGTCTACTCTATTTTAACTACAATCATATTACTTCTTCGCCATTAACTATTGATTCAATCAATGACATTTGTAAAATATTTACAAAATATCATTCTACTTTAACCAAAGATTTCTGGAATCAATACTAACAGAGAAAAACAAAGCATTCTCTCTAATTACTTTAGAGTAATGAATCTTATCTTAATCACTCAACTATAGTTCACACGACTTCCATTGACTACTGATTGGATGACCTATGATTAGAATAGGTCATAAAAAGTATCAAAGCATAGCAATCCATATACAAGATAATTTTGGAGACCTCAAGTCAAAGGATCACTTACGCAAACATCACAATGAGAATTTTCATAGACATATAAGCAATGTTCCAAATGGATTTCGCATATTGGGTCTGTTCAGTAAACTGATTATCTAACAAGTACTTGTACGTTTGTTTAAGTATCTCCATTCTTTAGCATATGAGATCGACTATTTTCTTCACATTGAAAAACATAATATCTGCTAGTCTTTTTAAATCTATTGATATCTAGTCTTAATAGAATAATGATTAGGAACAATTTAGGCATAATACATAAATGTAATATGAATCTCATAATTATAATCTCATTATAATTTTTTTACAATGTATAATTATTCTATATACTTTATCGTATACATTTAATCATGTACAAGATAAAGAATGTCTTTAAATTAATTTGTCATTAAACTACAACAAATCGATTGATTATAGGGCATAAACCAATATCTTCTTCGTCATATTAATTCATTTATTTATATTTTAAAAAATTAAGCAGCAACTGTGAGTTCTAATGTTTGAATTATTCCTTTGATACTTGGCATAATTCTTGTACGAAGTAAACTATTTATTGTAGATTTTTTTATCTTCAACACAAAGGACATGAACCTATCTAGTTCAACAGCTTATTTTGTAGTAAACCCAAAATTCATCTCTAAATAAAAAAACTTTGGTAGCTTTCCATTAAAATTTTCTATATATTTTGACAACTAGGTAGAATGTTGAGTCATTTCCTTTTATGCTCTTTTTTGTCATTCGTATTTCACACATACCTCCTCCTGAGATCGGAAAAATATCCACAATATACTTTTCTAATATAGGACAATTCACTTGCAAAATTTTCACATTAATTTAGCGTCAACCTTTCTTATCAATTACATTATAATTAATTTTCGGGATTAATCTTTTTTACCTATATTTACTTAATGTAAATCACACCGACTAGATACTTATTTGACGTAGAGAAATCCAACATCATATCAAATTCTTTTCTTCATAGTATCGAAATTGATTAGCTCCCATTTACCCCTTATTGGATGTGGTCCTACTGAAACTTGGCAGGAAAAGAGTCTAGAGAAAGAAAACTCTTAGGGACCTTGTAATAAAGGGTTAGAAGTATCTTTTTAATTCTCATACATATTCGTAGAGCGTGCTAATTTTCGGATGCTCTTAAAAAATATAACTACTTGAATCCAAATGCTTACATGGTGACTGGTCCTCTTCAATAAGCACCTGTTGTCGTGCCTAGTACAAGTTAAGTAGACTGTTTGGATCATAACCAGGTACACGACGATAATATTTACTAATAAAATCGTGACCTGCAATAAGATCTCTTTAATTATTAGGAAGATGTGATATATTGAATCTTATAATGTTGCCCTCGTGATTTTATTTGATTAGAATTATGAAGAGTAGATTACGTCTCCTGATCATGACACAAACCTAGATATGCTTGGGAAGGAATAAAAAATATAAACTGAAAAGGTTTATTTACAAGATAATGCTCCAAAGCTGGTGAAGTTAGATGCTTAATAATTAATCAGTTCATGCCAACATCTCAAGTGAGGAAATGACAAAAAGTTTTAACCATAAAAGATTAATTTACACTCAAGATTTCATATAAGAAAGCTAGTCACATACATCAACTGGGCATTATGCATTATGGACAACATTACATCATTAAAGTTTGTAGTGCCAATAGTGGTTGGTAGTGGTGGTGGTGGTGGTGGGTCATAGAGAGGTCCCTTTTCTTTTTTGGACCACTCTTTGATCCTCTAACTATGAGGAAGAAACAATTGATTTTGCTTAAAGCCTATTTTGTAGCGAAGAACTGCATAATTATATTCAAGGATAGTCCTGAAATTAAGCCAAAACTTGATGCGGTTAAATAATATAGTAATACATGTGTTACGGGATGGGAGGGTTATAAAGAGAAATTAGTTAGGCATCAATTCGTGATTCCTTCTTTTTCTTTTTCTTTTTCTTTTTCTGGGGAGTATCTCAATAGCTCTTTCTTTTTTCTTTCGAAAGAAAAGGAAATGCAAATCTGTTTCCCTTATCATTTCTTTGTCGACACCTTCAATGAAGTTGGGTTGCCACCGAGGATCACCTGTTAAGCTAATTTAATTTAAATGTAATTTATATATTAATTGACAATTGACATAATTTCTGATGAAAAAATCGGAGTACTGAATTATAGTATTAATCTATTATTATAAGAATTTCTTGCTCTTTAACCTAGAAATCGAAGCTTAAAATCATCGAAGATTAAGACGACTTAAATGGTCCACATCCGATACACATAGTTTTCATCCTTGTTCTTTCTTCTGTTTGGAGAATAATACTTATTTCGTATGTTCTTAATTTGTTGGCGTGGTATGTCAAAATAATTTTTCTATGGATGTGGGAAATCCTGATTGAATGCATCTTTTAGGTATATAGAGCTTTGGAATCGATAATGTGAGTTTGACGACCGAGCTTTATAAGAACCATCAACAAATTGTTATTAAGTAATATTTTTAGCTAAAGGGTTATTTTCAAATCACCAGGTGAAAGGGATGATTGATCTCTTCAAGCTAGGATTAATCTATTTTCAAGGGATTGGAAAGTAGCCCTACACTTAAGGGAAAGGGTTCTGCGAGATTCGGGGCTCCCACATCAAAGAAAATATTAAACAAAGAAAGTGGCAAATTGGCAATCATTCAAGAATGCTAATATACAATGGAACCATTCATACAAACTTTGGTCATATTTTAGCTTATAGAATAGATTCCATCTTACGATTAGGAAATAAGCAGGAAGTAATGACCAGACGAGCAATTCCACATTCTTGTATAAGTTAATCTTCAAGATATATTTACTACTATTTCTTTTGTCCTCATGAATAGTCAAATATGGAGTTGGCTAGCACACCCTAAATAGAGGGGAAATTTCAATTGTTAATTGCTAATTAATAAGAACAGTCACACAGTGCAAAGATCAAAGCCTTGGTCGACAATTCGAGGGGCTTGTTAGGTTCAGACCACATGTATTACGAACTTTTGCTGCCAAAGGTCATGACTTTTATATCTACTGATTCACATATCTTGGAAGTGGTGCAGTCCAATCATGGCATGTAGGTAAACTTCATGTCTACTTGCCATAGCACAATTGGATTACAGTATTCAAATCACTGATATGCCTCACAAATCACGTCCAAGAGCCTGCTAATAGGAAGTTAATTCAACCAAAAAAAAAAGCTATTTTAGAATAAATATTGTTGATAGGACGTTTGAGGCTGTGTTTAGATTTGCAGTGCGGTGAGAATAAATATTTATCCACCGCAATTTTCACATGTAATCACACGTTTAGATTTGCAGCCGATAATCGTAGATTGGAGAAAACTACGGTGCTACCGTAGAAATAGATAAGCAGAAAGGAGGTTGCGGTAGGAAATTGCTTATGCGGTTAAAATTTTACCTTCTAATAATAATCTCATGTTATTTTAATATTTTCAATTATACTCTTAATTAATAGAACGAAGTTTTTGTCAATAGTATTTAAGTAAGGTAAAATATATTATTTACTAAATTTATTTTATTTATATTTTCTTATTTTAATTTAATAATTTAATATTTATAATTTGAATTTATATG
>JANZXR010023418.1:0-15128 GCA_027575705.1 Erythroxylum echinodendron
ATGCGCTGACTGGCTAACGACCTATGCTGAACAGTTTGATATCGGACTCACACGCTTCGATACCACACCCTCTGGGTTCCTTTCTCTTCTTCTTGAGGATATGTCTAGGATTCGATTCCCGCGACTCGCTTTGTAATTTGTGTTCTATTTTCCCTTTATAAAAAAAAAGTATAGTGCCACTTTGAATTCTAGACAAAAGATGGTAGAGTTTGTACTAGACAAGGGTGAAAAGGTGCTATTTGTGAAAGACAGAAAGGCAAGCTCACCTAAATTTATTTCGGCTCTAAAAGCAGAGAAAATTGTGAAGAAGGGGTATGAAGCATACTTGGCATATGTGGTAAATACGAAGGAAGATGAACTAAAGTTAGAAAAAATTCCAGTAGTCAAGGAATTTCCAGACATTTTTCCAGAGGAGTTACCAGGACTACCACCGCAAAAGGAGATCGAGTTCACCATTAAGCTTCTTCCAGGTACCAGCACCTATCTCCATTCCACCCTATAGAATGTCTCTAGCAGAATTGAAGGAGCTTAAAGAGCAGTTAGAAGAGCTGATGGAGAAAGGCTTCATTAGGCCTAGCTCTTCGCCTTGGGAAGCTCCAGTTCTTTTTATGAAAAAGAAAGATGGATCCTTGAGAATGTGTGTGGATTACAGGAAGCTCAACCATGTTAATATCAAGAATAGATATCCTCTTCCACGCATAGGTGATCTGTTTGATCAGTTGCAAGGAGCGAAAGTCTTCTCCAAGATAGACTTCAGGTGGGGTTATCATCAATTGTGAATAAAAGAATCTGACGTGTCAAAGACTGCTTTCAGAACACGGTACGGATATTTTGAGTTTTTAGTAATGACTTTCGGATTAACCAATGCCCCTACAACCTTCATGGATCTCATGAATAGAGTCTTCAAGCCTTTCCTAGACCAATTTATCATAGTCTTTATTGATGATATATTGGTCTATTCTAAAAGTGATAAAGAGCATGAAGAGCATTTAAGGATTGCCTTACAGACATTGAGGGAGAAAGAATTGTATGCTAAATTTGATAAATGTGAGTTTTGGCTAAAGGAAGTAGTGTTCCTTGGACATGTGATTTCAAAAAAAGGGGTAGATATGGATCCAAGAAAAATAAAAGCGGTTGTAAAATGGGAAGCACCCAAAAATGTAGCAGAAGTGAGGAGTTTCTTGGGATTAGCTGGTTACAACAGACGATTTGTAGAAGGTTTTTCCATTATAGCCGCCCCACTCACAAAATTGACAAGGAAGAATAAAAAATTTATATGGACAGATTAATATCAGAAGAGTTTTGAGGAAATAAAGAAGAAACTCACAACTGCTCCAATTTTGGCCTTACCTTCTGGTGGTGATAGGTATACAGTTTATAGTGATGCTTCGAGAAAAGGACTAGGGTGTATGTTGATGCAAGGAGATAAAGTGATCGCGAATGCTTCCAGATAATTAAAACCCTATGAAATGAACTATCCCACGCATAACTTAGAACTGGCTGCTATAGTCTTTGCATTGAAAATATGGAGACATTATTTATATGGAGTCACCACCAGGGAGATCATAAGAACCTTAAGTATTTGATGAGTCAAAAAGAGCTGAATTAGAGGCAAAGAAGGTGGTTAGAATTATTAAAAGACTATGACTTGATGATAGACTACCACCCAGGGAGAGCAAATGTAGTGGCAGATGCACTGAGTAGGAAATCTACTATGAATCATGTGAAGACTATATATCTACCTTTGTTGAAGGAGTTGGCCAAGCTTAAGGTGAAGTTGAGCCAAGGTAAATTCGGTGGTTTATTGTCTAATTTTAGAGTAAGGCTAGTATTGAAGGAGAAGATTAAGGAACTGCAGGAATGAGATGAATATTTGAGCAGTCTTAAGGAAGAAATTAAAAATGGTAAGTCTTCAGAAATAGAAGTGAGAGAAGATGAATTGATGGTGGTAGGTAACAGATTATGCATTCCAGATATGCAAGAGTTAAAGGATGAAATTATGCATAAGGCGCACAATGCTCTATTTGCAACGCATCTGGGAAGCACGAGAATGTACAGAGATTTAAAAGAACATTCCTGGTGGCAAGGAATGAAGAAAGATGTTGCTGAATATTCTAGGAAATGCTTGGTGTGTCAACATGTTAAAGCAGAGCATCAAGTACCTGCCGGTAAGCTTAAACCCTTATCTATTCCTGAATGAAAATGGGAAAAGATTACTATGGATTTCTTAATGGGATTACCGAGGACCAGTAGGAAACATGATGCAATATGGGTGATTGTGGATAGACTGACCAAGTCAGCACACTTCTTGCCTATCAGACAGACAGATTCTTTGAATGTCTTGGCCAAGAAATACATAGATGAAATAATCAGACTTCATGGGATTCCAAGTTCTATAGTCTCTGATAGAGATCCCAGATTCACCTTGAGATTTTGGGAAAGTTTGCAAGAATCTTTGGGAACCAAACTGCATTTTAGTATAGCCTTTCATCCCTAGACAGATGGACAATCAGTGAGGACGATAAGTACAATGGAGGTAATGTTAAGCGCTTGTGTAATGGACTTCAGAGGTTCATGGGATAATCACATACCTTTGATTGAGTTTGCTTATAATAATTCTTATCATTCTGGAATTCAGATTGTACCATATGAAGCCTTGTATGGTAAGAGGTGTAAAACTCCTATCTGTTAGGATGAGGAAGGTGAAAGGAAACTTTTAAGACCCAAGTTGGTACAAGCTACAGTTGATAAGATTAACTTGGTGAAGCAAAGGCTCAAAGCGGCTCAAGATAGGATGAAGAGTTATATAGATTGGTGTTTAATGCCATCCTCATCACAAAATAAATTAAACTAATTTAAAGTATACTCTTTTCCATTATCATATCTTAATATTTGAATTCTACAAACAATTGGGTTCTTGATCCATGCATTGAACCTCCAAAACACATTTGCGACATTAGGTTTGAACCTAAGGAAATAAATCCAGTATATCCTGGTAAAATCATCAATAAAAAATGTAATATTTACTCCCTTTAAGTGAAGGAGTCTTATAAGGTCTAGCCAAATCTGTATGGATTAGTTGCAGTTTCTTAATTGCTCTCCAAGTTGAATGCTTAAAGGAAAGTTTTGATTTTTTACCATATCTACAAGCTATAAAATTTGGCAATCCAGTTTCCATGAGAGATAAGCCTCGAACTTACTCCTTCCTTTTCATGTATAAAACTACTGCATGATGAAAATGACCTAGACTTTTATGCATTCCTTGCTGTAGTATAATAGGTTCCCTATTCATCCTTTATGGGGTCGAGAAAAAAGCTCTTGCCACTCATTTTGATTCTAAACATCTCTTGGCCACTTATACCTTTAATCAAACATTACTTATCTTCAAAAATTACTTTAAAACCTTTTTCCGAAGATGTTTAACACTTAACAAATTTTGATCAATTTTACGTACAAAATAAACAGAAAAAATCATATTTATACCTATGTATATTTCAATGGCTATCATTCCCTTTCCTTTTACTACTACACGCTCAAGATTGCCAAATTTGACATTTGAAACTTTATACCTATCAAGATCCTTAAAGAGATTTTCATTATGGGTTATACAATTGGTTCACCACTATCAATGAACCAATTTTCACTTAAATTGCTACTATCAAAGCATGTGGATATAAACAATTTCTCCTTCTCCTCCTCATTCTTTTTGTCTACAACTTGAACTTCAATTTGATGCTGAGTGTCGTTCTGGTAGATCTTTTGATGATGAACCAATTTGTGGTATTTACTTCACTTCACTTATGGTCTTTTCCAACATTTGTAAGGAGGATGCCCTTCTTTTTCATAGTGATATGGCATAGAGGGTTATTTTTCTTCTTGTTGCCATTGTTACTGCTATGGTTATTGGCTGTAGCCTTATCATCATTATTCTTCTTTCCTCTCTTCATATTTCCTTTGCTTTAGAGTTCATCTTGTAGGGCACCTTTAATTCTACCTTCTTGCCTCATGAGTCTTTGATAGTTGTAGTTTACATTATGTTTTGGTAGGTGCTTTAAGGTGTTAGAAGTGATGATTAAATGATTTTTCCATGTTTAGGCTTAGAATTTTGTTAATGTGATTGTGTGTTTATATTTTTTAGTGTCTTGTGGTTTAAACCATGATGTTGGAATTTAATTTTATGAATTTAAGGTGTTTTGATATGTTTTTTAGTTTATAAACTCAAATGAAGAAGATTTAAGCAAGTCGTAGAAAGTTTAGACAAAAGGCCAGGGTCAGGGTCGTGACACCCTTGTTACGGTCTTGACAGAATATCTCTCCCCAAGATCGTGATCATAACACCCTTATGAGGGTCATGATAGAAGATCTCTCCCCAGGGTCACGATTGTGACACCATTGTCACAATTATGAAAGAAGATAAACTTCACTGGGTAACCATCATGAGACCCTGCCACAATTGTGATAGGCGCTCGTCAAACGCGGGGATCACCAACAGTGCCAAAAACTTGTTGAGCAAGTTTTAATCTTATAAAACCCTCAACATACCACAAGTTTATAGTTCGTGAGAGTAGTATATAAGGTGTCGATCCCTCGAGGAGTTGGTGAACTAATCAAATTCTAAGTTGTCTAAGACCTAAAAGGATAATTAAAATGAAAATAAAAACTAAACAGAAAAGTAAACAATCGGATATATATTAATTGAGATTGAAATTATAGAAGTAACATAAAGAAATCAAAATTAAGCACCACCAAATGACAATTGGAATTTAAACAAGTAAGATTAACAAATTATAAGAAAGGAGATTTATCTGTCATTAATGCTAACTTAGTCACTTTTGAGTTAATGTGGTGTCGGTCCTAGACTTTCGAAGGGTAGATTACTCTCTCTCGAGTTATAATTAATAAACCCTAATTGAATTATGAAATTTGTAATCTCTCAATTAACGAAAGAAAACTCACACATCCAATTAGATATTAAGTCCTTTAATAGACTATCGGGTTCTCACAAGAGATCTCTCTTTATATAAATTACCGATTTGATTATTTGCATGATCTATTAGATTGTTTAACTCTCATTACTTAGTCTAATCATTTTGCTATCAGTTCACTCTCTCGATTTGTTACTGAAGCATGCATATACAACAAATAATCACAACACCTATCATCATTAACAAAAAAGCAACTAGATTAACATTAAATCAAGTATAAATCCCTAAAAGAAATTAGAACATCCTTAGCCCAAGATTCATCAACATCATCAATCCCATATCATACATTAATTACATGAAATAAAAGATGGACAGAAAGAAAATAACTTGGGAATTGGAGGTTGAAGCAGCTAAAGCTCCACCTTCTTCTTTCTCTTCTTCTCTCTCTTCCTTCTTCCCCTTTCATAGTGCTTTTCCCCCAAAATGGAAAATAGAGGCTCCCTTTTAGATATTGGAAAATAGAGGCTCCCTTTTAGATATTCATTCTTTTCTTTATATATTTTCCATTTAGGGTAAACATTAGGATTTACTTAGGCCCCAAAGTCTAAAATATCCCTCGAAAAGTCACGTTTTAGAAGCCAATCTGCATTTGCTGTAGTGCAGGTCACAATCGTGGCACTTAATTTTTACTCTCTATTGTAATCGTGGTAGACCACTAGGCTTCTATCACAATCGAAGGTCCTTACTCTAGGTTTCTTCCAAATTCTCTTTATTTATTGATATTTGATCTGAAACAGTAACAAACACATCAAGGCACCTTAAATACACAAAATTTAAGCTCAATAGTATGCTCTAACCATAAAACACTCAAAACACAATTATCTAACTCAATAGCATTATCCTAACCTAAACATGCATTAATCTTTCAATTTAACAACTAAACACATACTAAACTACCCATTAAAATATTATGTAACCTACAATTATCACATCCCTACCATAATTATGATAGGTCCTCGCTAGATGTGGAGATCTCTTTCTGTTTTTAGACAAATTGATAGGGGTTAAACCTAGTCTTTACCCTAAATGACCTATGAACTATATAAGAAGATTACAGGACCTAAAGGAGACCTAGCCTCCATTTTGCCAAATTAAGATTAAGAAGGAGAGAAGGGAAGAGGAGCATCTGTAGCTATAATCTAGGCACTCCAACCTAACCATTTCAAGTTCTTTTCTACTTTCTCTTATTTCTTTACTTCCATCTTTATGTATGACTTGGGATTGAGAATGTTGGCTATGTTAATGATGTTCTAATTTCACTGTGGGATTTATTCTTAAATCATTTTATGACTTGATTACTTTTGATGTTAGTAAAATGTTTGGGTATGGTGATATTTATTATTGTTCATACTTTGACATAAATCAAGAGATTAAATCGATAGTAATATGATTAGGTTAGGTAATGAGAGTTAACAAACTAATAGGTCATATAAATATCAAATCAATAATCATATAAAAAGAAATCTTGTATGAGGACTTGATTATCTAATAGATCGTTTAAGAACTAATTGAAGACATAGGTTGTTTTTGTTAATTGAGAGATTGTAAAATCAAATTTTCAAAATCAATTAGGGATTATTAATTAGGGTTAATTTATTAGATCTTGAGAGATAATAATCAACCCTTTGGAAATTTAGGATCGAAACCGATTGAATCAAAACTGGTTAAGGTAGCAAAATAAAGATTGAATGAATCCTAATAAAATGATAATAGAATAAATCCTATGTTCTCATAACTAATTGATCATGTTTTATTGCAATATCTCATTTGTTAAGTGGTTAGTGCTCTACTTGATTTAATTGTGTTAATTTCATGAATTTAATTTCATTTAACTCATACTAGATTGCTTAATTTTCTGGTTATTTTTATTTCATTTAATTCACATTTTTACAATCTTAAACAAAGTTAATTAGTTTTAGCTAAGGAACGACACTTCAATTATTAAGATTTACGATCTTGTACTTGTTGAATATTGAGGTTTTTACATTAGATAAAACTTGCTCAATAGTTTTCTTTTCTCTGATGCCTATAATGCATTCACTAATTTTGTGAAAGTAATACTTGACAAATCTTTAGAATTCTCCTAAGAAGAAATTGTTGTCTCAAATCTTTTAAACACAATAACTAAGATCTTTTGAACAATCTTACTATTAGGCATATCATAATTTAACAATCTTACTCGATTAACAATGTTGAGGAGTATATCAATATACTCCTAAATTGTTTATGATTCTTTCATCCTTTGCATTTTAAATTTCCTAACCAACTTTAGCACCTACATCCTTTTGACTCTCTCATTACATTTATACTTGTTCTTGGGGATGTCGAAAATTTTTTAGTTGATTTTAGGGTGATCATTTTAGTGAAGATTGTTGGTTAAATAGCAACAAACAAAGAACCTCTTGCCTTTGACTTCTTTTCTTTTCTATCCTTGTAAATTTTGATTTGTGCCACTGTTGGATTGTTTGATAGCAAATTAATTTCATAACTTACTCAAAAACTTCCTATAAATCATTAGCCTCCAAATTAGCCTCCATCCTAGCTAGCTAAATATGATAATTTCCCCTTTAAATATAGGTGGTGCTAGGGATGTGTAGGGAGTTTCAAAATTCATTTATTTGATGGATTATAACTTATTATTTAGGATTTTGTAGTGGTTTTCACTCGATTAACTCATAAGTCCCTTTAAGAAGAAAGCTATTATAACACTTTATTGACTTATTTAAAAGAAAGATGAATAAGAGTAGTCTAAGAAAGGATACTATAATGAAAACAATAAAAAATTTGTCGTAAGCATTCAGTAAATCTCTAACTTGTCAACTTAATTACTTGTAGAATAAATAGGGCAATCATAATAAACCAATACTTAGTCAGATAAACTACTACAATCAGAAAATTCTAATTGTAACAACTTCTAAGGCATATTCTCAACAAATTTTTTAAATTTAGAAAAGTTTGTACGAATTGAGTATGAGGTTTTCCTTCGCCTTGGCTCTATTTAAAACTTCATTTCATGGCAAATCCAAATCTCCTTCTTTTAAGTCTTTCCCTTTTGCTCTCTTGAGGTTATATAATCTTAATCTTTACTACTGGATTACGTTTTTTAGGTAATCTTCATCTTTGAACTCCTTTAAAAGATCTATCTTACTTTTGAAACCTTGACTATTTATATTGTTTTAGAGCACTTTTACTTATAAACTTTGAATGCCTTGTTCAATATGACTAGTGCTTAACTTTAAACTCTAGGAAGAAAGGTGATTCCTTTTCCAATGTAGGGTGGTTAGATATGTCCATATTATGAACTATATTTCATCTACCTATATATCTTTGTCTTGTTTGACCCTTGTGCATAACCTTGAATGATAGACTTTGAATTTTACTTATAGACTTTGAATGCCTTGTTCCACTATGACTAGTGCTTAAAGGTGATTCCTTTTCCAATGTAGGGTGGTTAGATATGTCCGTATTATGAATTATATTTCATCCACGTATATATCTTTGTCTTGTTTGACCCTTGTGCATAACCTTGAATGATAGTTTTATTGGTTACTTCCAACAGACCATTTTTCTGCTAGTGAGCTACTAACGTAAAATGTTGTTTGACCTTCATCTTTTTTGTAAAACTTTGATAGGTTCTTACTACTTAACTAGCGTCCATTATCCATGATTATAGATAAGGGAATACATACAAATTGATTATGTTAGCCTAGATAAACTACTCCACAAATCTACTTATGACAATAGTATAAGAGCTTTATCTTTCACTCATTTCTTATATAGTCTACTATTATTATAAACTTGATTTGTCTAACAAAGAGGGGGAAATGTACAAAGATATTTATTCATTGTTTTACAAATAAGATATGAACAAAGATTAGAATATAGTCATCTACAGGTTTGCTATAGACAATTGAATGTTAATGGTATTATTTAACTTCTTTTAAATACTCACATCTTTTCTCAATGTATTCCATTAATACCATTTTTAGTTATTTTATATGTAAAAGTGAAGACCCTTTAGTGCACTCCACATGGCATTCCTTTAGATATGCTTGACTTCATGAGATGCTACGCATTGTAAGTATGACATAATGAAGGATCTTTGATAAAGCTGCTCCTCTATACTGCTTATCGAATAGCTTTCTAAATCATTTTTTACCTTGCTAAATTCTCTTGAAAAATATCCATCTTGAAAAATATCCGTCTTGCATATATGCCTTTATCACCTTTAAACACTCATCTTTATCTCCTCTAATATTATTATGCAAGAGCTCATAGTATACAAGTTCAAACTTGGCTTTCTATCAGCCTTCTTTCTCCCTCACCTATTAGCTTACATATTGGACAATTGATTTACTAGCATATTGATGAGTTAAAGAACCATGTTTATTGGTTGGTTCATTTGAACATATTTTTCTTACTATTTTTTCAAAGTATCTTCCTCTTTTTATAAATCCCTTTCACTTACTAGCTATAAGTTACAAGTTAAAATAATCTTTTTATAGATTTCAATTATAGAAGAGATGTAATCTTATTCCACCTAGTAATGCTGCATACGCATATTCATTTTCTATTCTTTGAATTCATTTTTTATGAATATCTAATTTCCATATTGAAATGGCATTTAAACTTTATTCTTATGCCACTAGGCTACCTGTGCATTAAACAAAGAAATCAATGATAATTTGAGACTTCTTAAGTGTTGCTTTTGGGAGGCTATGGATATCAAACTCATTACTATAACTACCATTTAAGAAGTCTCCTAAAAGGCTCTAACACATGGAGAGTCTAACAAAAGAGAAAATATATGATTATACATATATATTAGTCCACAAATGGCATATGAGAAGGTGAATGTAATTTGTGTGTTCACTTTTTCTCTATTTTCAAACAAATAAATACTTATTGCAAATTCATGTGATAATCACAAAATAATCACTATAAATAAATAAGAGTAAGAAAAGAAAATTTTTAATTTATAGTAATTTTACTAGATATCCTTTAACTTATATCCACTCCCTAAACTCGACTTCAGAATTCACTATCTTTTTCTTTCAATAGGTAAAGAGCAATCCTCCATACAATATCTTCTTTATTTTGAGTTAAGACGAACCCCTAAATTATCTTTCTTTATCATGATTAAAGAGTAGCCTTTCAAAAATACTATTTAAGTTCAAGAGGAACCCTAAAAAGATATGCATTAAGCAATTTTTAATTGCAACAATTATATAACTAAAAAACTCTTTCTCTTACTCACACTAGTGAATAATTATCAACACATGTCATGTGATGCACATATGTACAGTCTAGTATTCAAAAGTCTCAACAATTCCTTATATGCCTAACTAATCTCCTAAAACTCATATATTGTCTTTTTATACTAAAGGAACCTAAGGTAGTCATTAAAAACCAAAATTAGTAATTATAATAACTTAATAAAAACATTGAAGAATTATTTTAGGACATTAGTTGGCCAACATATCAACTAATATGAATTTAATGTCTTTCAAATAGACCTATTAGTTCTTCCAAAAGACATTAGTTGACTATTCACCTATATTGATTGACTAATGTACCTAAAAAGCTATCATTAGTTAAGCACTACACTTGAAAATCATATTTTAGAACTTATTAACTTTTTCTCAAAGATCAAAATACACAACTTTGATAAAAAATGATTTAAATTAAATTCTAAATATTTTATTCAAAAATCAAAATAAGTTTTCTCTTGATAATGAAAGGATTTATACATTATGCAATATATGAAAATTACCATCCAATGATTGAACGCCTACTTCATTAAAATGACCAAAATAAGTTTATAAGAAATATTAAAATGATTTGCTTAAGACTTAATATGGTTGATTTTTCCTTGTTAATAGTTCATCACTTGAATTATATATGTGTTACACTTTGATCATTTTCTTCATCCTTTAATTAATCAATTGATTTAATTAGCTTCTTTGCTACTCTAACCTTTCATTGATCTTGATCTTTCACATATTGACTTAATAATATCACCAAGGATTATTATTAGTAATATTTTAATATTTTTAGAATGATTGGTTATAACCTCACTTAATACAACAAAATTGTATGGGCATGAAATATAGCTTGAGCTTGCATGCAGACACAACTAGGGCAAAAACTATGCTTTCTAATTTGTAGTATGTTTATGCCCTTTGAAAGAAATTTCGTGTAATATATTGATCACTTTTACTTTTGTTCTTCTCTTACTAGCACTAAGCTAATCCCCCAATTAGATATAATTAAGTATAGGAATAGCTATTTGTCAAGTGTAGGTATAAATAGTTAGGTGATATATATGCTTTCAATTGGTCAAAGGCCTACTAACATTAAGGCCCTAAATGAAACCTTTCTTTTATTTAAGCACGTGGAATAAGGGCAAGTACGACTTATAAATCTAGATTTAAAAAAACTTGAGTATGCATCCATAAGCTTACCATCTATAGTCTATAATTAAATCTAGGAGTTGTTTGAATTTTAGCAAAGGATATTGTTTTATATGCAAGCCTTATTTAAGTTAATAAAGCATATACACATCCTTCACTTGTAGCTTAACTCTTTCCTTATTAGTACATTAAACAATTATTCAAAGTATTACACCTTACATATAAATATATGTTGTAACAAATTTTCCATTTTCCACTATAAGTTGCCTTTTCTACCTCACATGTCTAAAGTTATGGCTAACATTTAACCTTGGCATGATGAAATAAGGGTTAATCCCCTATATGATTGTATGTTGTCAAGAAAAGACATCAATTTACCTCTTTAATTAGGCTTCCATACAAGCGTAATCAATGGAATTATTTATTTAAAATCTTCACAATCCTTAGGTCTTCCTAGTTTCCCATATTTAACTATTAAATCGACTTTACAAGGTCACCTCTTTCTTCTTTATATGGGTTTCATGAGTCACTTTTGTGTGCATGATATGGCTTTCTTATTAGAATTTGGCGAGGTTACATAACACTATCTTACCATCGTTGTTTTTATACACCTCCCTTGTATTGCTACTCATTGTGAACTTCATCAGTAATTTATGTGGTGAAAAATGGTTCTAATTGCATATAATGAAAGTCACCTAAGTATGTTATCATATGTTTTAGGTCTCTTAATCACATAAAACTATATCGTCTTTATTACCTACCTTAACCACATACCTAATTTTAGTGAAATTATTATCTTTTATTATGTCTAGGTATGCCCTCCTTCAATCCTACCAAGGTGCAGTCTCAATTCTCAATTGTGTTGTAATGAACCTTAAGGCACAAAAGCATCATAAAATAAAAACTTAATAAATCTATCATTATCTACTATAATCCTCTCAATTATATGGTTTAATAAAATTACAATGACAACTACGACATCATCATTATGATTTTTCATATACATATCTTTTTTCTCAAAGATTTTTTGGCCAGCTAGATTATGTTTCTTTCATAATCTATTCATGATTTTAATTGACATTGAATAGTTATTGAGAGATATTTTGACATATGATTTGCTCTTTTTAAAGTCTCATCTTACCATCATATTTAATACTCTTATCCTTAGAGAAATCAACATATACTTGTTTGATGATCATAGAAATGACATTTTCCCTACTTCCCTTAAAACTTCTTCTTTTATTCAACTTTATGATTAGGGACAAAGAATTACTCATTTTTCTCCATCTAACAAATATGTCTACACCTTTTCATGTGTCTTGGTAATCCCTCTAAAATTGACAAAACTTATCTATTTTTATGCAAATAAGGTTACTCAATAATCGTATTTATAGATATAAGATTTTCTTACTTTTAATATAGTTTAAATTTTGGTTAAGAAACATTTAATAGGGGTAAGATGATATTAGCAGCTTTATAACCCCTTCAAGATTCATCCTAATGCCTTTTTTTCTCCTTCATGTTACTAATATGTTGCACTGTTGTTTTGTGCTATAACTTCTTTCCTCACTCTTTTTCCTTATGAAATGATTTCTATAATATATCTAGGAAATATTCTATCTCTTCTATTTTGATTGAAGTTCTAGTTATTTCATACACTTTTTTGAAGTTATGCACCATATCCATAAGGAGAGACCTCCGAGTCTATTCTTGTCATTGTATCCCTTTTTTTAAAGAAAATTACTGCTATTGTCAAAACTAAGTTTCATATTTAGGTAGCTTCCATTTTGAATATTTAAGTATAATACCTGAGACTCTCATTATGCCTCTATACCGCAAATGAAATAGTAAGTATTTGGGTTTGCATTTATTGCTACTAAATTGGGTTTCAAATCATGACTTTAACTATACAAAGCTAGATATAAATTTAGATGGTCAAACATCCATCAGGGTGGAGGAAAAAGTTTGGATTTTATTTCTTGAAAGGAAATATATAAATAGGATTCATTATTTCATTATCGACCTTTAAATTAGTTAGCTTGAATTTTTGTAAGTGATTTACCCAATATGCACAAGATGAACGGATTATCATATAACAAATCTCATAGACTAAAATGTGAATATGCTTCAACAAATATGTAGGTTTTATTAGAGAACAAGTTCACTAAACTGACCCAATATTAGAATTCAAATTGGAACATTACTTATATGTTTATGAAAATTCATATTATGATGATTGTATAAGTTATTCTTTAACTTGAGATCTTCAAAGTATCTCATATTGGGCATTATAAGAAAAAAGTCATTTAGCGATGGAAATTACTGATAGAAATCATAAAAATTCCATCAATAAGTCAAATTAGCGACAAAATTTACTGACGGACAAATATGTTATAAAAATGGTCGTAGGTAATAAATACCAACAAAACACAGGGATTCCGTCAGTAACTTTACCGACGGAGATTTAATTTTCTGTTGGTAAATATACCGATGGTATTTTTTTGTTGATTGTCAGTAAATATGCCGACAGATAATATGATTATGTCAGCATAGTTACCGATGGTTTTGTACCTTTTATTGGTAACTTTATCGATGGAATTTTCATTTTTTGTTGGTAAATATACCGACAGTATTTGTGTTGTTGAACGTTGGTATTTACCAACTATTTTGTACCTTCTGTCGGTAAGTATGTTAAAACATTACAGACGGTTACCTTTATTTTGTCGGTGAGTTTACCGACGGTTAATCTGATGTCGGTAAATTTTACAACATAATTGGCTATTCCGTCTGTGATTAGCGACGATAGTGGTTTTTTGTCGGTAAGTGATACTGGTTTTACTGACAGAACTACAAATGTTTGTCGATAATGAACAAAAAAATTTTAAAAAAATATATACTGTTAATAAATTTTATTTGATAATGTTATGATTGATGCATAATTTAAACAGTTACGAATTTAATAGTATACATTTAATTTGTTTAAACAGAAATTTGATTAATGATATAAAGTTAAAAATATCTTAATTGATAATAAAAACATTACATTGTACATAATAAGTATTTGTAATTCAAATGAAATGACCAAAAGTACACAATTGATTTGGTATGCTCTAATTGGCGCAATGAGGTACCAACCCTTCAACTCATCCACCTCATTACGAAGCTGAGTTATGTACTCCACCAATGTCTACACTGTGCTCTGAAGCTCTTGGACTTGATTAGTTGCGGACTGCCTATTAGATGTTGTTGTATTGGAGGTGGAGGATTGTAAATAACATGTACTCGTAAATGAACCTAAGCCCAATATCCTTCCACGACGGTCTCTACCTCCCACTGCATGAATATAGGTTTCAGTCTCATCAATATCTTCAGACTACTGAGACTGTCGTTGAATGCTTTCTTGTAATTGGTCCCATCAGAAGGCAATGTTTAAATTAGTAAGTGACAATTATTAAGCATTAATAGTAAACCATGTATTTCACATACATTAAGTTTTCTACAACGGTTGTTGACGAATGTCAGATCATTATGCTTCTTAGTGTGAGTGTGTAAAAAGAGCTAATGGGGTATAGGCTTCATGTCCATAAACTTTTCCTACATAAGAATAAAATGTTATAAGTGAACTAGAATTTATAAAAATTTCAACAGAGTTTCTGTTGGACCCTGATTTTTCTTCTTACTATATGTTGGGGATTAATTTTATTTTTGTTGCGATTAGGTATAAATCATG
>JANZXR010023497.1:0-15119 GCA_027575705.1 Erythroxylum echinodendron
TTCATATGTCTAAGTTTCCAGTGCCATTGGACAGTCAATTCCTCTACCGGTAAACCCCTATTCTGTCACTTGACAATATTTCGGGTCCGGAAACGACTCCGAAAAATTTCTGAAAAATTTCTATTATTCTCTAAAAATTAGAAAACCCCAATGATCCTCTCCAATACTATTTTCACACACACAAAGCCTATTTTTCAAAAATCACATTTTATTCACAATTATACCGGAAAAATGTCATGAATGCATGTATAAATATTTTTCATGTGCAAAAAAATCACTGTTCACAAATGTATGAGCATGAGATGCGTCTTTCTAATTTCTCCGATTGATCTCTCTTATACCAATTTTCATGATTTAACCCGTTATATCGAAACGGGATGTTACATAAACATTTTATTTAACTTTATTACGAGTCTTTTCATTCATTAAAAGGCATTGAAGCTTTTTGTTTTTTTCATAAAGCTTCTTAATAATTAAAACAAACTTTGAGGAAAATTTTGGGAAGTATTTAATTATATCTGCATTAATCAAATTGTGTTAGCATTTTAAGGTGTTAAAATAATATTTTTTGGGATGATTTGTCAACTTATATAAGTTGGTGGTTGAACAGTAACTTATTAGTGGTTAAAGTTGTTAGATTTGATGTATTGAAAATTTATAACAACACCAGTTGATATATTGGTTAACTAATTTACCATATTGATTGACCAATATATGTGTATTGGTCGATCTGTATTCCAATAGCTAGTGAATCTAGTGTTATAAATATAATTCTGTTTGATAAACATTAACTTTCATTTTTTGATTGATTTTATGAGTTTAAAGTGTCCTTTAAGGTTTTTGATAATTCTTGATTGATATTAACACGACACATTAAGTATTTCGAAATTTAAGTTTTAAAGCTATTTTTAGATTTTTAAAACATTTTGATCGACTAATATCTTAATGTGGTCGACCATTGTAACCAAAAATCATGTTTTTTAGCCTTTCAAATGAGTTTTTTTTTATTTGATTATTTCAATATCCTTCATTGATCGGTAGTATCAATGGTCGACCAATGACCCTAATTTTATGATTCCCTTATTTTTGGAGAGTTTGCAAAAAGTTTGGTCACCATCCTTAGTTAATAAACAACCAATATAAGTCGAACAATATACTTCACTAGTTGACTAGTAGATCTTGTTTTAAATCTAAAGTATTTTTGTCTCCATGCCCCTACTAGCTTACTTTTACTTATCTTTGAAACATCAATATTAGTTGACTAATCGAGGCATGTGGTCGACTAGTCTCCTAGTTTAATTATCTCCTCTCCTTCTTGTCTTATATCTGCATCTTTTATGTTTATATCTTCCAAAAACTCCAAATAATTAACTCTTTTCTTGAAAACATCTCTCTTTTATATAAAAATCTTATTAGATAGCATCAAATTGAAATTTATCATTCTTTAATTGCATGTTTTGATAATTTTTTTCAAATTAATCGATTTACAATTGAATGATAAAAGAATTAAGTTTGTTACTGCAATTATATTGATACATATTTAATTTTTTCAATTTTGATATTTCAGGTTTTTTATGAAATTTTAGGGCTTTATAAATTATACACTCTTTCACTAATTGTTCCAAACTCTAATTTTGTCAAAAATTGCCCTTGGTACATTAATTGAATATTTAAACTTATGAAAAACACTAAAATTAAAAATTTTAAATTAAATACAAATAGGAATGTTTCTATTAAAATTGATTTTTTATTTTGACTCTTTAAATATTGAAAATTTCTCTTTGGTAAGAAAGTTTGTCCATCTTGATCCAAATTCATCTTTTTAACCAAGTTGGCTTGATGCATGACACTCATTTTCGGTTAATTGATTTATTTTTTATGATCCCATAAAAGGAGACAAAGTTTTATGGTATTAGATTTAAGAGGAGTTATAGCATTCTAAGGGAGTGATGAAATTTAGAGGAAGGATTCTTTTTATCTTTTTTGTATTTTATGGACTTTATATGGTATGATTGAGTAAATTTATGTTATCTTCATATATGGATATTTCATTGATTTTGCATATCTATTTTGTTCTTGACATTGAATTATGCTCTTCATATCGAATTATGTTTTATGTATAAATTAGGAGGAAGCTAATCACTATCTTGATATTTGTTTTTGTGCTTAATTTTTTTATTTTTCTATAATATCACAAAAATTTTTCATCATAAATAAGGGGAAGATTATTAAACCAAAGAAGATTCCAATTGATGTTTTGATGATAAAAAAAATAAAATTACTATTAATGTGTTTTGTTCACTCAAGGTTACACTATCAAAGTTTTACTAATTTTTAACCTTGGTAATTATTGCAAGCGCACAGGTTGTTCACGTAGTAACTAAGGTGTTGATCCTACGAGAAAGAGAACTAGTCCTAAAAATCTAAAGGCAGCTAAGTTCACAAAACCTAATTAAATAACCACTGCGGAAATTAAAATTAATCAAAAATCAAATATAAGAATTTAAATCACCAAAAGAACAAACGGAAGCAAACTCACACAAATAATCCGAAATTCAACTTAGAAGTGACCAATTGAGAGAAAAGGGGAATTTATTCGAAATTAAAGAAAATCTATCCAATTATGAAATTTCCGATTTAATGGGCATAGACGGTCATAGGATGAATTACTCTCTCTCGAGTTATAATTCTTAACCCTAATTAATATTCCTTAATTTAAATTGTGGAAATTGCAATCTCTCGATCCACAATTTATCCAAAACCTAAATTAGTTATAACGTTGTTTATTAAGCTACCAGGAATCTATTCTTAATCTCTTGTTACACGACTCTACCAATTTGATTCAATTCTTTACCTATCGATTTACCTAACTCTCGTTAACCTAAATCGGTGATTTTCACTGCTGACCCTCTCAGTTTATTGCCCTGTTATGAAGAATATAATTAAATCATAATAAATCGAAATAAAACACAATCAAATTAATCTTATTAATCTCAAGAATAAATAAACCCGAAGGTGAGTTTAGACAAAAGCATCAACATTCAACAACAATTATCTCTAATCAATCTCAAGGCTTCATACATCAATGAAATCAAAATAATGACTAGAATATATTTTCGGAATGCATACTGGAGTCACGACTACAGGAACCACTTGTTCTGGGAAGTACGTCAAGCGTGTCTCCATGCCTCTCTTCCTTCGTTTCCTTCCTCGGTCGATTGATCTCTAACTAGGATTTCTCTTAGATTTTCGATAGAGTCTCTCTCTTTTTGCAGCTCTTGGCTCTTTAATCTCCCCTTGGCAACTGCTATGTATTGTTCTATTTATTCTGTAGCAGCCCTAGGTCAAAATTGGGGTTGAAACGGTTCGAAAAATCACCCAAATTTTGAGTATTTCTATCAGCTCGATGCAGAGTACAATCATGGCCCTGCCTGCCTCGTGGCCTAACTTGACACTCTCTGTCACGATCGTGGCCCATGATGTACAATCGTGGCCTGGTGCTACTGGCTCCTCCTCTTCTATCATTATCGTGGCCATTGTGAACGATTGTGATCTATGTCTTTTAGCCCGAAACTCTTCAAATCTTTACCATTCTTCCCTGTTTACCCTGTAACACTAGCAAACACATCGAGGTACTTAAAAAATATACAATTTAAGCTCAAACATTCAGACTAACCCAATAAAGCACTTAAACACAAAAAATAATCTAATTAAACCCTAAATGCCTACTCAACACTCAATTTAACACAAAATGTATATCAAATTAAACCCTAAAATATCATACAAAACACTACTATCATGTTTATTATTTTGATAAAAAGAAATATCATAAAAAATGATGCCATCAACTCAAAAAATAGTATATGAATTTGTACAAGAGAAACTGAAGTTTAAAATCGACAAAATGAAGATTAAAAAAAAGAATTAAAGAATATCAAGGCTTATTAAGGTCATTTTACATTTCATATTATTATTTTTAATTTCACTTTATTAATCTGATGATCTAAAAGATAAACATTTCATTTAACTTCATGATCCGAGTCTTTTCATTCAGTAAGAAGCAATAAAGCTTTTAATTTTTATATAAAAGCCTCTTTATCTTTAAAACAAGCTTGAGGGGACATTATGAGAAGTGTTTAATTTATATTTTCACTAATCAGATTAATTTTGAGCATTTGAAGGTGTTAAAATCCTGTTTTTGGAATGGTTGGTTAACTTATACAAGTTAACAGTCAACTATTATAGGTTAAAATTATTAAAATTTTGTATGCTAAGATTTTGTAGCAACATTAGTTGATGTATTTGTCAACTAATATGCCATATTAGTTAACTATTATTTCTACTAGTCGATCAGTATTCCAACGACTAGTGAATCTAGTATTTTAAATGCGTACTTATTGACTAGCAGTGCATTGTACATAGTCATTGTAATCGTTATTTCTTGACTCCAATAGTTACTTGGGGTTCCAATATATTATAAATAGGTATTTTATTATTACTTTTAGCATTAAGAATATCTTGGTTGTATACACACATTTTAAAGTGTTTTTCAATCATTTGAGCATTATTATGTCATATTTATGTGAATAAGTCATTTTAGAGTTATCAAGTGATAAATTAAGGAACTTTGAGTGATAATATTTGGTTTGAGGAATGTATTATTGTACTTGGAAGTGATCTAAGTATGATTGAGTTTATTCTACACTTTAGAAAAAATTGTAAGAATGGTTCCTCTTTACTAAGAAAGATTGTATAAAAGTCATTCTTTACCTTGAAAGAAGAAATATACTAGAATTCTAAAAAGAGTCTTATGAGTGGACATAGACAAGGGTTGTTTACCGAATCACTATAAATTGGTTTGCATTTATCTCCCCTATCCTCTTTAAACTGTTCATTTGTTCAACTGATTTATATTAGGCAATTTCCTCATACTTTTTTAAATTGATAGTTATTAATTGAGTACATTAGTTTGGAAAGTTATTGTATTTTTAAACAACCAATTCACCTCCTCTTGGGTGCCAGTACAGACTAATAAGTGGTATTAGAGCAGGTCCATTAGGTATCATTTCTAACAAAATCCTATAGTAAAGATCATGATGGCATATTTATAAAGATCATCATTTTCATTCAATCAAGTGATGGGAAATCAGGATGGGATCCGATCTCGGCCATAGTAGAATAATTACTAAAATTTTTCTTATTTTGATTTCCCAAAAGGTAAGATCACTTTAATTTTATAAAGCTATGAACACATAAATCAATAACAAAGAATGAATCTTAATTCTTACCTTATTCTTAAGCTTGATTATATGCTTGTCGAATCCCTCAAACCGTTTCCAAAATCAATCCGGTCTCAACCATCGTAGTGACACAAATGTCTAGCATCTTATGGTATCTATATAATAGGTTGAGAGAACTTTGTTAACTCTTGTAGAGAGGTTTAAGCAAGATGTATTAACTCCATTAGAGCTTAAGTTTATTTAAATAAGTTGTGGACATTTTAGTAATTTAATTAAAATTAAATTCTAATTTAATTAAAATTTAATTAGAATTAAAATAATTCTAATTAAATACCATTTATGCCCAAATTCGATCCAATATCTTATATTAATCCTTATTTATTAAATATCTCATATTTAATCATAAAGTTTCTCAAAACTTTACAATCAAGTCCAACTTAATTAAAATATTTTTGCTCTTTTCAATCTGTTCTTCTTGTGAGACCCATTAGGTTCCCAAATATGTTGGTAATGATTATAAATTATAATTTTAATTCATAATTAGAACTAGATATATTAAAACTCCTTTTAGTTTATCTTTAATTGTTTAATTAAGCAATTTATAATCATAGATCAAGATTGATGTTTAGCAACTCATCATAACCACCCAAATATTTAGGAATGTCAAAGTAGTTTTGACTAACCTTTTTATGCATGGTTTTTCTACGTAATTTAATCCATTCATCATACAATGTTCCAGTTAGATATAGAGCATGGAAATTAATGTCTATTTTATTTATTAGTTCTCTTCGATTAGCTATCAATTCAAATAATGGCATTTGTAAACTATTTACAAAGTGTCATTCTCCCGAATCAATACTAATTGAGAACAAGGAAACATTCTTCCTAATTACTTTGAGGTGATGAATCCTATCTTGATCACACAACTATCCCCATATAGTTTATGCTACATCGAATGACTACTGATTGAATGACCTATGACTAAATAGGTCATAAATAATATCAAAACATAGAAATCCCTATACAGGATAACTTTAGACTCCCAAGTCAAAGGATCACTTATATAATCGTCAAAATGAGATTTTCATAGATATACAAGTAATGTTCCGAATGGATTTCCCATATTGGGTCTGTTCAGTATACTTGCTCTCTAACAAGTACCCAAACATTTGTTTAAGTATCTCCAGACTATGAGATTGACTACTTCCTTCATAAGGAAAAATATAATATGGGCTAGCCTTTTTACGTTCTATTAATGTCCAATTTTAATAGAACAATGACTAGGAACAATAGATAATATATAAATGTAATATGAATCTTATAATTATAATCTCATTGTAAGTTCATTTACAATATATACTTATCCCATAGTCTTTATCATATATACCTAAACATGTACAAGATAAATAATACCTTTAAATATTTTGTCACTAAACTATAATTGACTGGCTGTAGAGAAAAAATTAATACCAAGAGGGGCAAAGCGTTAGTAGACCATCTTTGTTTAATGGCAATGACTATCTTTATTGCAAAACTAAGATGAGATTCTTGTTAATGGCTGAGACCTTTAGGTAATAGCGTAAAATGGTTGCTTTATTCCTACAAAAATTGCAGATAATAAAAAGATACCTAAATCAAAGGAATAATGGCAACCTAAAGATAAGATTAGCTTTTTTAAATAGAACGGCCATATGCATTCTTTTTTTTGTGTATTATGAAGAATTGAATTCAATAGAGTCTCTATATGGGAAAAAAACATACAAAATTTGGAATACTCTCAAATTCACTTATGAAGTAACAAATCAAGTGAAAGAAAGCAAAGTTAGCATGCTAACTCACCAATATGAATTGTTCCAAATAAAATACGATGAAAGCATTTTTTAACATGTATACTAAATTTATTGATATTATTAATACACTTAAAGGTCTTGGAAAGACCTATACTATTGTTGAAATAAGTAATAACATTAATTACGTTGCTTCCAAAGATAGTGATGGCTATACAATAAGTTAAGGATATAACAACACTACCATTAGAGGAACTTACTGGATCTCTCCTCCCATAATGAGGATTCAAGATGCAAGAAGAAATGATGCTTTTAAAGAAAAATAATTTAGTGTTTAAAGCCTCAAAAGAAGAATCAAGCAAAAATCAAGCGACATCAACTAGTGAAAGTAAAGAAAAGAACATTGGATTGCTCAAAGAAAATTCAAGAAGTTCTTCAGGAAGAAATTCTATAAAAGAAAGGACTTCAAGAAAGGTAAAATTGATTTAAAACATCAATCCTCTAACATTATTTCATTGATTGTATAAAACATGGCCATATAAAGTGACAATTTCCTTAACTCAAAGATAATGAGAAGTATGAGAGAAAGTATAATAAGGAGAACAAAGACCAAAGAAAGCACTTAAAGCATCAACTTAGGATGACATAAGTGAATTTGAAAGCAATCATTCAAAAGAAGAGATAGCTCATATGTACTTTATATGAGATCCCATACCGGTTGGAGAGGGAAACGAAATACGCCTTATAAGGGTATGGATACCTCTCCCTCATAAAAAGCATTTTCCCAAGGTGTACAAAGAGCAAAACCGTGAGGCTTGGCTAGGCCAAGGCCTAAAAGTAGATAATATCTGTGGACGGGTGGTTTAGGGCTATTGTAATTGTATCAGAGCTAGTACCCGAACCGGTGTGTCAGCGAGGACATTGAGCCGTAAAAGAGGTGGAATGTGAAGATCCCATATAGGATAGAGAGGAGAACGAAGTACGCCTTATAAGGGTATGGATACCTCTCCCCTCAAAGATGCGTTTTTCCAAGATGTGGGAAGAGCAAAACCGTGAGGGCTTGGCTAAGCCAAGGCCCAAAACGGACAATATCTATGAGCGGGTGGTCTAAGGCTATTATAATGGTATCAGAGCCAGTACCTGAACTGGTGTCTCAGCGAGGACGTTAAGCCCTAAAGGGGGTGGAATGTAAGATCCTATATCAGTTAGAGAGGGGAATGAAGTATTCCTTATAAGGGTATGAATACCTTTCCTTCACAGACACGTTTTTCCAAGATGTGGGAAGAGCAAAACCGTGAGGGCTTGGCTGGGTCAAGGCCTAAAAGCGGACAATATCTGTGGGTGGGTGGTTTAGGGCTGTTACAATGGTATTAGAGCCAGTACCTGAATTGATGTGTCAGTGAGGATGCTGAGCCCTAAAGGGGGTGGAATGTGAGATCCCGTATCGGTTGGAGAGGGGAACGAAGTATGTCTTATAAGGTTATGGATACCTATCCCTCACAGATGAATTTTCCCAAAGTGTGGGAAGAGCGAAACCATTAGGGCTTGGCTGGGCTAAGGCCCAAAGTGGATAATATCTGTGGTCGGGTGGTCTAGAGCTGTTACACTTTACCACTATGCATAATGATAAGGTAACATCCAACTCTAACTCTTGTAATGATAGTGATGATTCATATGAAATATGATGAATTGGTTGAAGATCTAGAAATCATGAGTAAGAAAAAGAAGAAATTATCTTTAAAACTAAAACAAGTTTGAAAATAGTTGGATGCATGTATGAATGAGAATGAAAAGATAAAATGTGAATTGTATAACATTAAAGCATCAAAAAGTGATTATTAATGAGAATCATAACGTTGATGCATTAAGGCATTATAATGAAACATTGAAAAAGGAGATATATTCCTTTAAGGACCCATTGTCCAAGTTTACTAGAGGGGGTGAAATGTAATATCCCGTCTCTCAAATTATTAAAGGATTTAACGTATTAGACTAATGAGTCACATGAGTGGAATCTTATATAATGAATTTGATACATTTATGACATGATTTTAGATTATATTCAAATGCATAATATTAACATACACACAAGAACTTTGAGTTAGACAAATTGCACTCAATTGACATATTTTGGGGTGTGAAACTAAAATGAATGTGATATGAATGTACATTTCCAATGTCTTGTACTTTGGCTTACCAATCACAAGGATTGATGGATTATAATCAGTCACCTAGAATTAATTGTTGAAATTAGGAGATCGATGAATTAATAAGTACAATAGGACTAGTAAAAATGTGAAGTAATAAGACAAGTTGACACATGATAGTAGAAATAAGTGAGACTTGGTATTAGGATTTCGCGACAAATGGCTTAGATAATTGGGTGATAAATGCCTTAGAGATTGAATGACAAATGGCTTAGAGATTGAGAGACAAATGGACTAAGTAACTAAGAGACATTTGGTACCAGAAGAAGACATGTGGCAAGTGCCTTTATATGACAACTGTCACAACACTTGCAACACACCTAACCCACACATTATACACACACATGAAAGACCATTTTCTCTTTCATTTTGTTACATGCTATCTTCTTCTTCTTCTTATCTCATTCATGACACTCTCACCAACCCTCACAACTTTGAGTTGCCAAAATCCTACACTTTATCATTATAATATTGGTTGTCTTCATCTTGTTGATGAAAGCCCAACCTATTTCATCTTAAATTGGGGATGGTCATGAAAGCTTAGAGAGCTAGGTTACTTAATGATTTGAGGAAGTTTTAAGCTAAACAAGTAAGTATAATATTGGTCTTCATAGCTTGTTTTAATAGAAAATTTTATGATGATTGTTTAGGGATAGATTGAAGGAAATGAAAGAAAAATTTACAGATCACTCATCCCACGATCATGGAGAGGCCTCCACGATTGTAGGCAACGCATTGAGAGTGAAAGCTTCTCTTTTATGTGATTTTTGATCAAACTAAGGATAAGTTACTTTACTTTAGTGCATTTGGACTTGATTGAGCCTTGAAATGAACCTAGTTTGATGTTAGATTAGTTGATTAAGTGTTTGATAAGTTTAGGCTATTAATTGATGTTTTAACTTAAGGAATGAATTGTTGATACTAATGTATCTAAATCTAAAAATTTAGAGTTGTTAAAGGAATAAAGGTGTTCTTATGAATGTAAATATGATCCAAAAAATATGAGAATGTGAATTAGGTATGAACAAATGAGAATATGGATAATGTGTGATATATAATGCTATAAAAGGAATGGTGAATGTATGATTGATGAATTTAAAATGATCAAGTTTACTTAAAGTATAAACCTAATTGCAAACTAGTTATATCCAAACTATAATGTTTGAATGATCAAGACTAGTGATTAAGGATACATACCTGGGAAAGTCAATGAGCATACGTTGATATATGTATATATACATATACATGATTGAATAATCATATGATTGACAAATTAATGATATGAAAAATATATGTGTATCACACGAAGATAGATACACAATTTGATTGTCAACATCCAGACAATGGCGGATGATCAAGGCAATAACTTATCTAGAGCGTACTGAGAGTTAACCTAGATGTGTACTCACTATGACTGAATTGTTTATGCTTAGCTTTGTTATTGAACTGTTATTGATATGATTGTGATAATTCCAAACATTAATAGTCTGAGGAGTATGATATTCGAGATCGTATTGGAAGTGCTTGCTAATTGTATAGGAATACGAAATGTGAGAATAATTGAATGTGAATTACCAGACATAGATCCAATGAATTTGTACATATGACAGAAGCTCACAGGAATGAAAGGGTAATGAAATATGACGTATAAAATGATGCATCACATTGATATGCATGATCATATAAAGGAGTAGTGACCAGAGTGACCAATCTAAAAAAGCGCTTAAAGCTCATAAATGTGTACAAAGAGCACAGGCTCAATTATTAATAAGCCCGATATCCACAATGGATACAAGACAGTATATGAAATGAGCCTAATATCTAAAATAAATACGGGACAATAAATAGGCCCTTGGTCACAACAAAGTAAAAATGAATGAAGTCACAAGTGCATTTGCATATACAGCCTTATAAGTATCTTATGATTGAATTGGAACAAATTATTGAATTGTTTGAAATACAGTTGAAAAGTAAATGAAGATATTTTGCGATATAAAATTTTAATTTATCTGATATACTTTTGAAGTATGATAAAATTGATGTATTTGATAAGGTATGATGAAATGTGATGTGATATTCAATATTGGATGATATGATTTGCTTATGAATTGGATTATGAAATATCCTTATGTTTTAATATGAGTGAGTACATCGATGATAGTTCACTCACTGAGTTTGCAAACTCACCAAAATTGCATTGGTGATTTTCAGGTTCAGAGGAGATCTAGTTAGACCACTTGGAGTATAGCTACTATAATTGGACATGAGTTAGTGGTCAGGATCAGTTGTACCTGCACATGTCTTCAGTTATTTTTGTATCAAGAATTGTATTTCTCAATTGTTGTACAATGTATATGAGAATTCTAAAATGTAATTACATTTATGACTGGACATGTTTGTAAATGAAATGGGCCAAAATGAATTATCGGTTGCTTAAGATGTGTTTAATGTCTGAAAATTTTGTAATGAGTTGATTCCATTGACTTAACATACCATCCTCGTAGAGTATGTTCTCAAATAATCATCTATACATTTGTGCATATGCTCTATGAGAGTGGTATGTTACATAAAAAAATAGAAAATATGTTATGAGCTCAAAAGCATTACAATGATATGTATGAAATAGGATATACTATAAAAGTGAAGAAAATTTTAAAACCACATTTGTCAAAGGAAAATATTTCCATGTGATGAATCATTTCATATGTGACGAATAAAAAGGAGCATCTGTGCCTGAGCATATGCAGGCATATTCCACATCCACTAGGACTAATCTTAAAAGCAAGTACCACACTTATATATATGGCACACAACCTAATCATAGTGTTCAATACTGTCAAGGAAAGAATAGGCATAACTTTTATGATAATAGGAAAATTGATTCACACCTTTTCAAACATCTAAGAAGCATAAATCAAGTTCTCATTCATAGTAGGCATCACATATAGAATCATAAGACATTTCACTACCCTAGGATAAATTCAAAAATTTAATTCCCAAAGGAACTTTCTTTATTATCCACACATACATAGACATTTATATATGCATCATCATCACTCATATAACATAGTATGTCACTTTTGTAGTAAGTATGGGCTTGTTGATAGATTTATTTTCGTAAGAAAAGACAGTTAAACAAACCTTTGAAAGTATGGGTTGAAAAGAAGAAGGAACCTAAAGCCAAGGAGTCTAACTTATTTAGGTTCCTAAAACATATTGATTACCTTAGTTTGTAAAGCTATTAAAAAATAAAGAGTAAGTGGTATGTTGTAAAGACAGTAGTTATTGAAATGAGTATTATTAAGGAGTTTGTGCATTTTATCATGATGAATCTAACATGCTTGCCTCAAAAAAAGTTTAAAAGATATTGTTGTAGGATGTAGAGAATTTATCCACCAAAGATGTTTAAAAAGAGACAATTGTTGAACCAAGTGAGAGAGATGACAAGGATAAGAAGCATCTATTGGATTGTAAACTCAATAAAAATTTCCATTCAAATCTCTAATAAGTAATGTACAAAATTTGGTAATGGTAGGCCATATTTTAGAAATTTGTGATAACTTGCATTTATGTGTCAATTAGAGTCTAAATCCTTTATGATTATTGTTTAGGTTTCAATTATGAATAAGGTGTTAAATAATTATTTTTGAAGTGTGATCCTTAGTACCTAGAATTAGAATATAAGCAAAATGAGGTATTAGGATAGAATTTATGTTAATAGAAATAATTTTTCTAAATTATCAAATAAGGATAGTATTTTGCTCAATTAGTAGAAAATTAGGTATGTTTGATGGAAATTTTATTTGATAAATATCGCCTTTCATTTTCCTGATTGATTTTATGTGATTAAAGTTTTTGATAATTTTATTGCTACTACCATGACTCACTAAGTGTCTTCATATTTAAATTTGAGTTTTAAAGTTATTTTTAGTTTTTTAGAACATTATGTACAATAATATCTTCGTATGGTTGATTAGTATAACCAAAAACTATTTTTTTTTTGCCTTCTTAGTGAGACTTTTCTTTATTTGGTCGCTTGTTTATTGGTCAACCAATATCTTTCAATGGTCAACCAATGACCTTGATTTTGAGACTCCTTTATTTCCTAACAATTTTTGAAGAGTTTTGTAACCATCCTTAGTCGATAAATAACCAACAAAAGTTGTCCAATATACTTTTCTAAAATAGATTGAGTTTTAAATCCAAAACATTTTTTCTCCACTCCTTCACTACTTACTTTTGCTTATCTCTAAAACACCAACATTGGATGACTAGTTGAGGCATATGGATAACTAGTTTTCCATTTTTAATTATCTCCTCTACCTCTTATCTTATATTAGCATATTTTATGTTTATATTCTCAAACCCCAGCCTCTTTGCCTTAAAAAGCATCTCTCTCCATTACATAAAAATATTATTAGAAATCATCAAATTGAAAATATTTCATTTTTGAATTTTATATTTAGGATTTTTAAATTTTTCCTACTTAAGAAAATTTTAAAATTGATTCATTTTTATTTAAATTGTAAAAGGATTAAGTTTGTTTCACTTTCAATTATATTGATAAATCTTAAATTTTTTATTTTTTATATTTTGGGAACTTTTCATGAAATTTTGGGGCTTTATAAACTATAAACTCTTTTACGAAATTGACTGTTATATATATCAATTATGTTTTTATTTGTTAAAATTTGAATATCTATTTTTTTTTTCAAAACTTGCCTTTGGTGCTTTAATTGAATCTTTCAACTTAAGCATAATACCAAAATTATGGATAATTTATGTTATCTTCATGTATGGATATTTTTATTTTGAATATCTTTTTTTTCTTGATATTGAATTGTATTTTATTCATGAATTAAGAGGGAGCTAATCACCACCTTGATATTTGTTTATATGCTTAATTTTATTATTGTTCTCTAATATAACAAATATTTTATCATAAATAAAAAAAAGGACATTGTTGAACCAAAGGAGGTTCCAATTGATTTTTTAATGATAACATATTATAATTACTACTAATTTGTTCGTATTTTGATGAAAAGAAATATTGGAACAAAATGAAGTCATAAACATAAAAGGATAGTGTATGAAGTTGTATAAGAAAAGTTGAAGTTTGCAACCAACAAAATGAAGATCAAAATAAGACCAAAAGAAGATCAAGGCTCATCAAGGTAATTTTACATTTTATATTATTATTTGTAATCTAATTTTGTTAATTTGATGATCTAAAGGGCTCACCATTGTAAAGTTTTCATTTAACTTCATTACATAGTCTTTTCATTTATCAAGAGGCGTAGAAGCTTTTCATTTTTATATAAAAAGCTTTTTGATCTTTAAAACAAGATTTTGGAAACATTTTGAAATGTGTCTAATTCATAATTGCACTAATCAAATTGATTTTGAGCATTTAAAAGTATTAAAATCATATTTTTGGGATAACTAGCTGACTTATATGCGTTAATGGTGGACTAATACAAGTTAAAGTTGTTAAATTTGATTACCAAGAGTTTGCAGTGACATTGGTTAATCTATTGGATGACCAATTGTTGGGTCCCGTTTTCGGAGTCCAACTCCTATTTGCTCTGATACCACAAATGTTAGACCTCATTTTTGGAGTCTAACTATCCATACATAAATCATAATTGTCCACTCAAATTCATCTATACATAAATCATAATTCATTACAATCAAATATAAGAGTTGTAACAAAGCTATAAAGGCATTTCAAACCACAATACATCTATATCTCATAATCCCAAGATACATAAGATACTTAATCTATAAATACTCAAAATGAATCTAAAGTCCTCATTAGTACAAAATCTAGCTTACAATACAACAATATGTAACCTTTCAAGCCACATTACAACAAAATCCGAAAT
>JANZXR010023576.1:0-15108 GCA_027575705.1 Erythroxylum echinodendron
TAATAATTATCACTTACTAATATAAACATTGCCTTCTGATAAGACCAAATACAAGAAAGCATTCAACGACAGTCTCAACAGTTTAAAGATGTTGATGAGTCTCAAACCTATCTTCATGTAGTGGGTGGTAGGGACCGTCAGGGAAGGATATTCAGCTTAGGTTCATTTGCGAACATATGTTATTCACAATCCTCCACATCCAGTACATCAACATCTAATAGGCGGTCCACAATTAATGAAGTCCAAGAACTTCGAAGAACAGTGCACACGTTGGCAACTCAGTTGCAACAGTCGATGGATCAGTTGCAACAGTCGATGCAGTACATAACTCAGCTTCATAATGAGGTGGATGATTTGAAGGGTAGGGGTAGCACCTTATTGAGCCAATCAAAGCATCCGTCGTCTCCAAATTAATAGTGTACTTTTGGTCATTTTATTAGAATTATGAAAACTTATCATGTACAATTTAATATTTTTATTACAATTAAGATATTTTCAATTTTATATCATTAATCAAATTTATGTTTAAAAATTAAATGTATACTATTACATTAATAGCTATTTAAATTATGCATCAATTATAACATCATGAAATAAAATTTATTGACGGTATTGACAGTTCATCATTATTTTTTTTATTTATTTATTGACAGAAATTGACTAATCTGCTAGTAAAATTAGAACACTGTCTTCGACAGGAAACTAACTGTCGACAATTACAAATGTAATAACAACTTCCGTAGAAAAAGTTGGGACAATTATCGACAAAAAAGAACATCCATCGATATTGTTTGAACAAATTTACCGGTGAAAAATTGTAAATCATCGATAATCACAGATGGAATGACCAATCATATGCTATTGGTAATCATAGACGGCATAACCAACCGAATGGTATTGGTAATCACAAACAAAATAACCAACCGTAGGCCGTCGGTCTGTCTGTAAACTCACTGATGGAAAAAAAAAACATAACTGTCAATAGTGTTTTAACAACTTACTGACGGAAAACATTAAACTGTCAGTAAATTTATCGACGAAAAATAGTGTTCTGTTGGTAAATATATCGACGGTCAATTGCATCACAATCTGTCACTACCAAATGAACATTATTTTTCGTCGGTAAATTTACCCGCAGTACATTAGTTGTCTTTCAGTAAATTTACCAATAGACCATAATCTTCTGCCTATAATTATTAACTATAGCTATTTCTACGACTCTTTTGTCCGTCGGTAGTGTCCATCACTAATCTTACTTACTGACAGAATGTTAATGGTTTTCGTCAGTAATGTCCATCACAAAACGACAATTTTCTTGTAGCGAATAAAGATCTGGGGTGACAACAATATTCCTTCATGATGCAATTAAGGAAGAATCAATCTAAGCACACCCTTCTTTTCTAACAGGTGACAAGCCCTTTATGCTTCGGCAGTGAATTGTAAGTAGATGATATAGACTATAGGGATTTCTATGAATGAGAACTTTCTGACCTGTACTGATATGAACCCAGGTTGAAAGCTCAGTTAAAGTTACCTATAAAAGGCTCATGCTAGTTTTCATTCGCTACAAGAAAGTAAGACATTACCGATGGAAAATAACCAGTGGAACATATTCCATCGTAAATTAGTGACGAAAACTAACTTTCCGTTAGTAATGTTGGCAGATTTACCGACGAACTAAAAAATTGTTGGTAAATGTGGAGGGAAAATATGCCTGCGAGTTTTCTATCATATAATAGTGACAGAACATGATTCTGTCACAAAATTACGTGGTAGCAGCTGGCGAGGAAAATTTGCAACTTAAATACTGACGGTATCAGTGTTCCGCCGGTAAACTATCGATGAAAATTCTTTTCCATCGATAAATTTCGTCAGTAAGTGTCGAAATGATCATTAAATAAAATGGCATCACTTAGCTTTAAGCCAAATGACGTCATTTTTTCATCAACATTTACAACCCCGACTACCCTTTCCCTCTCCTCTATTTTTTTCTTTCTTCTCCCACCTTACGCCATTGATTCTCTAGGTTTTGTGGTTCCACCTACGATTTTTGCTTCGTTTTTGGTCCATTGTTCATCATTTTGAGGTTACGTGTGTATTGAGTTTATTTTGTGTCAAAAATGAAGTTGACTTAGATGGTTATATGTATACCGTCGATGGTGGATGAGTTTTGTTATAAGTGTTGGTTTATGTGTTTTTTAATTAAATTGTTGGTTTATTTGTTGTTTAAATGTGTTGTTATTGGTAAATAATTAAAAAATATAGCTGTTTTGTTGTTAGTTGGAGATAATTTGGGTTGCCTATAAGTTAATTGATGAAATGTCTCTTAGAACAATACTTAATTGTGTTGAGTTATTTTGTAATGAAAAGATTATACATGTAATTGTTAGCAAATTTTATTACATAAAATTAACTATAATTAAGTTATGTCAGTAACAAGTATGTATTTTCAAAAGTCTTAGTATGTAGTAACTTAGATAATTTGCTCCAAGATCAATCACAAGGTTAAAGAAAATATATTGTGTACATCTTAATTAGGTATATCTTGTAAGTGAAACAAAATGGCATCTACAATTAGCATTGGCAATGCCTCACTCTTAAGGGAAATAAAATGAGATCAAAACAGAATGTGTGAGAGCAAATATGCATGAGAACTCTAAATCACATAATATATGCTTATTAGATCCTTAAATACATGCTAATATAATAACTAAATATATGCATAAATGAATAATCAATTGATTTACAAAAATGTTAACAAAAACAATGCCAAAGTGGATTAGGATAAAAATTTGTGTAGGGAATAAAAACATATATTGACAAGTAAAACAAGTCATTTGATATTATTACCCACGTTAGCAACTTCCAATTATTAGCACAAAGATGTCCCCTCTCTTTACCAATAAAGCAACCCATGGGCAAGATTTAGCCTTATAGAAACTATTAGAATTAAGTCAAGCCTAGATCGCCTATGGCCTAAGCTTAACTTGAACTTTTTTATTTTAGCCCAATCTTAGCTTGATGCATAAGGCTTAATCAAACTGAAATTATGTCAGTTGAACTTCATCTTGATTTGTTTTAATCTAAAATGACTAGGAACCAATCTAATTTTTGTTATTCAAATAAGAACTCTTACAGCCATATTATCTCTTCAATTCTTTTCAATCATCAATACAGATTAGTAGATAAGCATATCAGTTTCTAATAATCATTTAAGAATTATATTGTAATTATCTACAACATAACTTAAACTTGTATGACATTATTATGTAGAAAATTTAAGAAACTAATAGAAAAGTTTAAAATATTGGTATGTCATGAAAATAATAGTTATAATGTTGGAAACAAAGTAAGGTAACCTAAGAAGGTGTAAGTTGCTCCAGATTTGGATTTTTAAAATTTCAGTAATAACAAAAGCAGCAAAGTTTATCTACTATATTCTTAGATAAATTGCTTATAATTTAAGCTATATAGATCCGTTTTATGAGTTTGATAGTAAAATGAATTGTAAAATAAGAGTATGCTTTTTATATATGATCATCTATAATCATACATAACGTTGTTGTCTTATAGGAAATGGCAAACATTTATTTTTCATTCATTAACTAAATTTGTTACAAACTCAAACCTTTAATACTTTTCAAGAGTTTATGAAGTTTAAAACATTCAATAAAACCAATATTTTTTCTGTTCATGATCATATACTTATGATACTAAAGGTGAAAGTAGGACATTGCTAATTATATGTATTGGCGTAAAGTTTTCTTCACTTACACATGAAAAAACCAAACAAGTATATGAAAGTTCAATTCCGTATATCTCTAAGTGGTAACCCAAAGCATTCGCAAAAAAAAAGTAAATCGAAAAGAAGAGATTAAAGAAAACAGACCAAGATAAGTATGTAAGCTAACTTAAAACATGCAAATGAGCTAATGTTGCCAATAGTAGATGACTTGTGTTGATATGCTATGTCACCTTTTAATTTATAGCATAGTGATTCCCTTATGAGTCCTTACTTTCGTACTTTGCTTTCACTTAATAAATAAACAACTATATTATATTAAATATTTCATATTTTTTTAGCAGGTGATATTATGTTAAAGAGCATCGCTCATCTTTCTTCGTTGTAGTCTAAAGTTATCCATCCGTCTAGGATAGTCTTCGAGCTAAAGTTTACCATATGTATTGCTTTAATAATATGATTCTGATACCTTTGGATTTTGTGTGAATTGAAAGGATATCTTGATTTTTTCTTATTGTTTATAATATTAGAATATTCTTATAATCATTGACGAGTTTTTATGTTCTTCTTTAATAGTCTAAGTATTTACTCTATGTTAAATGAGTTTGAGATGTTATGGATAATTCATTCCATAATCAACTCCTAGAACGATATATAGGCTGGAAACCTATGGTGCAGCTCCCGTGAGGCTTATCAGTGAAAAATTCCACAAGTTTAGGAGTCACATCGAGGATTTATTTTCTTGATTCACAAGTGTAAACAATGCCACGTATCATAGTTTTGAAACCAATTGTAGGTGATATATTCAATTGGTTAATATGTTTCATAGATAAGGCAATTCGTTCCATAATAAACCCTTAGGACGGTATGTAGGCTAAAAACTCATGATGTAGCTCCCGTGCGGCTTATCAGTGAAAAATTCCACGAGCTTAGGAGTCACAGCGAGAACTTGTTTTCATGATTCATAGGTGTAAACAATGCCACGTACTATAGTTTTGAAATCAATTGTAGGTGATTAATTCAATTGGTTAATACATTTCATAGACAAGACAATTCGTTCCATAATAAACCCCTAAGATGGTATATAGACTAAAAACTCGTGATGCAGCTCCCGTGAGGCTTATCGGTGAAAAATTCCATAAGCCTAGGGGTCACAGCGAGAACTTGTTTTGAACCTTTCATGTAGGCAATGCAAGCGATCCAGGCGTATTATATCCCTTTTCCCAATTTATGACAAGATAACTCAGACTGGTTGGCTGTTTGCAAAGTTAAACCTAGGGGTATTTTTGAATCATGTGGAAAAGGAGAACAGAGAATTGAAACTGAAGCGTTTCAGAAAGATGCTTATGAAATAAATGCATCTGTCGTATATGAGGATATTGAACATTTGAACGATCTATGTAATGAATATGTTGAAATTTTATTTGGAGAGGATAAGGAGGGCCAGAGATCTAAAGAAGAGCCTGAGTTTGATTCAAATTCTTTAGAACAAGAAGATGATTTTGATTTGCAATTAAATGACGATAGCGATTAATTTGTGTTTGTAATTGAATTTTATATTCAACAAATCAATTATTTCCTTTTCAATATATTATATAAAATACTGAAATCAAATTGTAATATTTCTTTAATATTCAAAAAAAAATTAATTTCAAGTTCAAATATGCCACTAAAGAGATTACAGGATATGAGATCAAGATTTAGACCACGATTCAAACGTACCTACTGTACAGTTGAAGCATCTTATAGTGTAGCAGTTGGAGCTGATTCATCTCCTCTCTCTCCAGCTACTACACTGGCAGATGACGCATCACCTTCCGTAGCTACTACTACACCATCCATAACCCTTACATCATTCACTACCTATATGCCGACAGAGATATTAGGGGTAAACAATGTGAATGAAAGAGATGAATACCAACTTGTAGCTGAGGGACTCAATGGAAGAACTTACATCACAATTGTCAATAATATGTAAGTGAAAATACATGAAACATTATATGTTTATAATTAAGTTATAGGTTTAAAATTTAAAAATGGTATAAATCTACTACACCGTCCACAACCCTTACATCATTCACTACCTATATGCCGACAGAGATATTAGGGGTAAATAATGTGAATGAAAGAGATGACTACCAACTTGTAGCTGAGGGTTATGTATGGAAGAATATGTATCAGGCAATAAAGGAATTTTACTATCACGAGTTTGAGGTACAACAAAAATTATTGTTTTCTTTTTTAATTAACAGTTTTATACATTAATTAGATAAATAATTTTACATCATAAGTATTTATCGAATATTTTTCCTTTTGTTTCAGAAAAAACTTTTTTAGGATTCTCAATCTGACACTATCATCTATAGAGTATGGGAGAGACAAGCACGTACACGTTATCGAGACTTTGTTACTACGATACACAGGGCTGGTGTACGACTGCCTTACATTTATGAAGAAATATGGAGTTGTTGGTAGCAGTATTGGACATCACTTGAGGGAATGTCCGTTTTCGAGCACAGTTCGGCCAGCAGACGTAGAGGACCTGGCGGAGAGAGTCTTTCCGTACATACAGGAGGATCTATTACCCACCACGAGCATGCAGTGAGACTTATAAGTATCTACACTTTACATTTATATTCTCATTTCTTTCCTTTGCTGTATTTCTTTTCAATTTGATGTGTCAATTTTGGAATGAAAATAGGTGTTTTTTGTTGAGAATGACAATGTTATAAATGTCTGATGCCATATATAGCTATGTTTTTGAGTTATTTTCTTTATTCAATAGGGGGTAGATATCATAAAAACAAAGGAAACTCTGTTGAAATTTTTATAAATTCTAGTAGACTTATAACATTTTATTCTTATGCAGGAAAAGTCTATGGGTATGAGGCCTACACCCATTAGCTCTTTTTGCACACTCACACTAAGAAGCATGACGGTGTAACATTCGTCAACCGTCATTGTAGAGAATTAAATGTACATGAAATTTATGGTTTAATATTAATGCTTAATGATTATCATTTACTAATATAAACATTGCCTTTTGATAGGACCAAATACAAGAAAATATTCAACGATAGTCTCAGCAGTCTGAAGATGTTTATAAGACTGAAACCTATCTTCATACTGTGGTGGTAGGGACCGTCATGGGAGCATATTCGGCTTCAGTTAATTTGTGAACATATGCTATTCATAATCCTCCACATCTAGTGCAGCAGCATCTAGTAGGTGGTTCAAAGAGCTTCAAAGAATAGTGCAGATATTGGCAATTCAGTTGCAACAGCCGATGGACGAGTTGCAATAGTCGATGCAGTACATAACTTAGCTTTGTATTGAGGTGGATGAGTTGAAGGGTAAGGGTAGCATCTCATCGCACCAATCAGAGCATCTGTCATGTCCAAATTAATAGTGTACTTCTGGTTATTTAAATTGAAATACAAATACTTATCATGTTCAATGTAATGTTTTTATTATCTATTAAGATATTTTAAACTTTATATCATCCATCAAATTTCTGTCTAAACAAATTAAATATATACTATTAAATTTTTAGCTGTTTAAATTATACATCAACCATAACATCATCAAATAAAAATATTAACGTCTATTTTTAAAAAAATTTTCTGGTTGATTTACAAGCAGAAATCGTTGTTTCATCAGTAAGAATAATTATATTTACCAATGCCAGATGACCAATCGTCAGTAATCGCAGACGGAATAACCAGTTCCATCACTAAGTTTACTGACGAAAGACTAGACTACTACTGATAATATCACCGATGAAACGTAACCATAGGTAATGTTTTAACAAACTTACCAATGGAAAGGAGCAAACCGTCATACATTTGCTTATTAGCTACGACTATTTTTACGATGCCTTTGTCCATCAGTAAAGTTTGTCGCTAAAATTATTTACCGACGGAATGTTGATGTTTTCCATTAGTAATTTTTGTCACAAAATGACATTCTTCTTGTACTGATTTTAGTGTTAGGCTTTTCAGAGTCTTCCATTTCGGGCCCGACAGTGGATCATAGGAGACTTGATTCTAATGTAAAACATTTCAGACTCATCATTTTGTAAAGAATTTAAAACAATTCTCCACCAAACAATTCCATAGTTATTACTATGAGCTTCCCGTGACATGGTTTATTATTTACGAGATGTTACTAATTAGTTCGGTTATGATTGGTATCTTTGGCATGACTCAAAGTTATGAATTCGATTGAAGTCAACAAATCAGATATGTATTGATCAAACTTGAAATGTTAGTCCTATCCATCCTTAAAAATTTGAATCAACTTGCTATAAAATAGAAGAGGCTTTTATTGATGATTTATTTCATTGCAAAAAGTTACAAAATCGTCGCTAATGCTTATTAGCGACAATTTGTATTTGTTGTCGAAAATATACATTTTACTTGAATGCTATACCATATTAATTATAATTATTCATGACATTTTTAATCCATAGTATTGTATATAATATTTAGATTTTTGGTTATTAATTGATTATACAAAAGTATAATCAAAATAGTTGAAAATTTGAAGCATTGTATATAAAAAATAAAATATCATTAAATTTGATAGTGTATAAGATTTTAATTACAACAGCAAAAATACTTATATACAAAAAAATAAAAAGATCAGTTTAATCATGGAGACTTGCTTTCAAATCATTATTTGCATGATTCAAGCCAAGTAATTTTCTTAAGTACTTTCCATGTTTGGCTAACTTTTTTTTAAGCAACTTGTTTTCCTTGTCAAGACGTTGAATGTATGTTTGTCTTGATAAGGATGAATCAGTTGGGTTAGGGTCAAATTCAAGCCTTTTGATGTATCTAGATCATGTACCAAGTACCTTCTTGCAAATGTTATCTATATTTGGCTTATTTCTGTCAGACATTGATGTTAGCAAGAACTCTTGCATCTTATTCTAAAATTTGAAAAGCAAAATCAATATTCAATTCAAATATTATTAGTTAGTACTACATAAATAAATAAATGATCAGGTTCTTTTTCTTAATCCCGGCCTAAGCATAATTTTGCAGATGTCTTTGAGTTATCATCTTTACACCTCTCTTATGACTATTGGTTAGAAATTAATAATAAGCTCAGCTAATCCTGATTTTTTCATAAGTTATAGTTAATTGAAAAGAGGTCGTTAATTAACCCTAACTATCAGCAAACCTAGAACAATCTCTCTAATTTTATCCAGACAGTCACATTATAAGTGAGGAAAACGAACCAATCTAATCAATATTGACATAAGCTCAAACTATTTAACTTATGCTACATTATCCCCAACAATTTAATACTGTTAGTTACCACATATGAACTTCAACATGATTAATATCTATCGCATTAAAGTTCTAACTATAGGTTTTTATGGAAAATGATTCAACAAAATATTAAAATCATTCTCATGCAATGCCCAATCAATCCATACAAGATAGGATAAACAATTCAAAAAGGGGGAAAGAAAACGAGACATAACAATGATATGCTTAATGTGCTCCTTGACCTCGATTGTACCTCCAAACTGGTGTCAGGAAAGCTAGCCCTCCATCTTTATCTTCAAGCTCTCATTATTGACCATCCTCTCCATCACCACTGTTTCTATTGAAGAATGAAGAAAAATCGAAGAGAAATGAGAGAAATATGTTTTCAACCAAGTCTATTATAAATGTACCTTCATATTGTCACAACCTTTTCCTTATGTAGTAAAATTTAGGTTCAAACACAGGGACACCTGACTTTCTCACAATCGTGAGTTAACTGTCACGGGTGTGAGAACACCTCATAACCTTGCATGGCCTTGCATAACCATGCAGGAACATGGCTATGAATGGCAATGCATGGCCCTTTTATAGCTGTGAGAGATCTCTTACCTTCGTGAGAGGTATTGTACAAGTGTGAGAAATTTATCACGCCAATACAATCCAATATACGGTCGTGAGACTTCTCTTTTCTTTGTTCTTCACTTGACATTCTATCTTGCCTCTTCTTCTTTGAATCCTCTACTTCTTTATGCTCCATGAATCAATAGAATATAGAAATTGAGAAGATGGCTTCAATAGACATGTTTTTAGGTCACTTCAGCTCCTTCGATTCTGAAATGTACCTAAGATCAAATATAAGCTAAAGTGAGTATCCTAAGCATTTCTAAGGAATTAATCATTGAGTGTAGTATATTGTTATGTCTAGTTTCTAATGCTCTTAATTACCTTCATATCTTGATTTTGGTTATAAAATCCTTATGTCTTGATCCTATTGTGAAATTAATTGAGTGAAAATGGTGTGAATATTGCATGAATGTTAATTTGGTTATCTTGTGAATGTTGTATGGAAATTAGAAGCACTTTGCACAAAAATAGGTGTGATGCATAATTGCATGTCATAGACATTAATTCCAGTTAATTCGATAAAGACAAACACGTTAATTCCATATACACACATGCGCAATTTAAATGAAAACATAAATGTTAATTTTGTACGCACATGTTAATTCCAACACACAGACACACAGACACACACACACACTTACACATGTGTTAATCCTATACACACATATGGTTTAAATGCACACACACACATTAATTCCATACACACACACGTTAATTTCAAACACACACACACATGTTCATTCCACACACACACATATGCTCATTTTTCCAACTGCAACATTCTCATCTCACTACGTAATATTCATGCTAATTCCATTCTCATAGCCACGCACACATGGTCATACTCTAAGGAATATGCATTAACATATATGTTTAATCATTTACGTTAATTGCACAAAACGCCAGCTATCAATCTCTTATTTTTCCAGCTACTTACTAGACAACCCTCTTCATCACCATCCATGCTTAACATTTCTTCTCATCTAGCCATGTTTCACCAGTCATATCTATGGTTTTGCATCAATCCACAACTATCAATTGTCTTGTACATGTCACGGTTCTTACTTAAATGTCACAACCATGACATGTTATTTAACAATGCATGGGCTTGACATGTAAGTCACACCCGTGACTTACATGCACGGATGTGAAATGTAAGTCACACCTGTGACTTACCGTTAAATGTTTTAATTTTTGTTCACAACTTTAAGATGTGCTAGTTGAAGATGTTCAAGCATGAAACCCTAAAACTAAAAGTCTAAACAAAGGCAAGAGAGGGTGACAGCTGAAAAAATCATCTTTTTCCATTCACTATTTCATTGGTTCACTCATATGGAGACAAAAATATGGGAAGGGAAAAGAGATAGAGAAAAGGAAGATAAACAAAAAAGAAAGAGAGAGAGAAAACAGAGTGAGTCAAGAAGAAGAGCAAAAAAGAAAAGAGGTGGAAGCTTGGGACAGGACAAAAGCAAGAGCTGGAGTTAAATCTTATTCAACTTGAGTGAACATTCGTCTAGGGAAGAAGCTAAAGCGAGAGCAAAAGTTGGAAGCTTAAGAGGGACTGGAGATCTCTGCAACTTTTCATCCGATAATTAGTTTACCTATTATATTCCTCATTTGTTGCTTTGTTTATTCCATTTTATTATCTCTTATTAACTGACTTATACTCTTATTAGTTTAGCCGATTGTTATTTGTATCTTTTGATAATCCATTTGGTATTCACTATTTCATTATTGCTTTAATACTTTTGTTGATAGTAACACGTGAATAAAGTGTTTAATAATGATGGATGTGGTGACATCCATGATCGGCTAATCTCTTTTCTTAAGAATTAATGTAGCTATTTAGCTTAATATGCATGATTCGGTTATAGATCTGTTGTCTTATTTCTTGCTATGGTTTCTAAAGTGAATGAATGTAATAGAATGGCCAAACTTTACATCATTTTAGTGTTAAATGAGGATTTGAGAGATAAAGTTTAATAAGAATCGAGAAACTATGGACACTTAAGTTAAGAACTAGAAATATATTAACTTAAGTGGTAATTGGTATTCAGGTTTTCATAATTAATTCAGATAATAACTTTTTGAATACAAAAGTTAGACTAGTTCATTATTCTAATCGATTTAAAACCTAACTATTAATTTTACGAAGAAAACAATCTAATCATCTTCCCGTAATCATATATAGGAGATTAAATTAGTGAAATTAATTACTAAGAGTTTTTCCACTTCGATTAATCTAGTTGCCTTTACTCCTAATTGATTATGTTGGGCCGCATTTCTGGAGCCCAACATCGGACATGGGATCATGAAGCTTAAGTGTGGAGGAAGGCTTAGAGTTTGGAAATTTAAAAGAAAAATCCTTCGAAAGCAAACGTGAGCTTCACCATGGTAAACATATTGGAAAATCCCCTGGAACCTTTGGGAGTTTTACGCCATGGCGAGTGATTGAACATTGCCACGGCAAGCTTGAAATTTTTATCTTTCATGCGGCAACCATTAGGTCTTGCCGCGGCGAACTCACCACGCCAACAAAAATAAAAAACTTCTGGTTAATTACACCTCAGTGAACTATTGGTTTTGCCACAGCGACAACCCCTATAGAAGAACCCACAACTCAAAATGTCCTATCTTACTACATGTCAACTTAAAAACCTTCAACCACTTTCATCAATTCAACCCAAAAACAAAATGTATAAGAACCTAACCATAAACAAGTTCTTAAATATTTAATCTCATTTCCATAATCAGATACTTTGCGAGCACTAGAAAAATCATAGATAAATCCCAACAAAATTTTATTTATAAAAAAAGACATAAGTTATATAAAGCTTTAATGGAATTACAAGCCATAATACATTAGTTGGGCTTGAAAACCAACAATACAAAATACATTTGAACTAGCAGAACTTAAAATGTGGCTAAAGCCTTGAATTCCCAAAAATCTAACTTAAAAATACAAAAGTATGCTAATTCGGAGTGATGCCATAACTCTTGACTTACTTGATTTCTTGCTCATCACCTAAATAAGGAGAGGAGAATGGGGTGAGCTTAAAGCTTGTGCGTAACAAATTTATAACTAGTAATAAGCAAAACCATTGAAATAATTTACATTGAATCATAAGCACATATTTCTCAAATTTTCTTCATGCAAACAAATTCACAAATAACACGATCTATACATTCATCAACTTGTTCACAAATCATAAACACATAGGCACATCCAAAATGGTTAAGGTGGATCCAAAACAGAACATATTAAACATTTCCTATAAGGGTTCTTTGGAGCTGTGAATATAACGTACTATCGCAATCTCACTTAATGGTCTGGCATAGCTGTGAACTTATGGGAGCCTATGAAGGAGCTTCAATCCTTTAACGGGTAGATGGGAGAAGCCTTTTTTCAAAGTGTACTTGACTTAACTTAGGGGACCACCATCCCACATAATCATGAATTTAACAATTCGTAAACATATTGTCTTAATGGCACTTTTCTGAAACTTGATTTCATAACCATATTATGGTTTCCAAATCAATATCCTTTCAAAAATCATTTTCAACATTCATTTTATAAACCAATAACACAATTCAAATACAAACATGTTGCATATTATCAAAGCATTCAAGAAGCCTTAACAGCACATTTATAACACAATTGAAAACATTTCAAACAATCTTGGTTTGGAAGAAACATTAGGGCTTGTTACTTAATTATGAAAGTGTAACCCACCTTGAAATCCTTGTTCATAAAAATGGCTTAAGGATACCCTTCCTCTTGCTCCTCTTGCCTTTCTTTATCACCTTCTTGATTTCCTTTAACAATAACCAAAATTCCATTCAATTTGGTTTAGAAATTGTAAAGTCGTACCTCAACAATTTAAGCTATTTCTCATGTTGAAACAAAATTCTATGTTCAACTTCCATAAAAAAATTTAAATTTTTAGAGACTGAATTAATACAATATTGCTTCACATAATTTTATCCCTATGTCTCTAGTTTACAAAAAATCAAAAATCAGTCCATTTGGATAACTACACCAAAGTTATGCCCAAAATACCAAAAGCATGTTCGTGCAGGAAAAATTGAGTTAGCCGCAGCGAAACCTAGAAGTTTGCCATGGTGAACATGTCCAGAAACATGCTACGAAGACCTTTTTCGTAACTTTTTCTAGTTTTTAACTTCCTACCATTTTCATAAACCCAACTTAACCTTAAATCATCTCTTCTACTTCATTTTCAACTTCATTCCAACCCAAAATCATTCACAACAAATTCATAATCTACTTTTGATCATTAACCAAACACTAAAACATTCTCATAAAGCATTCATCAATAACTACCTTCACATATTCACTTTATTTTCACTTCTAACCATCACTAAATATACTTCATCTAATAATCAAGAAGGGTTAATGTTCATACTAACTTGATTAGCCTCAATGTCTTCAAACTCTTCAAGAATCTCCAAAACCCTTGCTCTTCTCTTCTTCTTTTTTTTCTCCTTTCTCTTCTTTCATTCACAATTTTGCTTCTCTAAAATGCAAGATACAATTACTTTTCCCCGTTTTACCTTCAATGAGTGTGAAATTTCCAATTTGCCCTTCCATTTATGCCTAATGTCTATTTAAACTTAAGTGGTCTTCCAAAAATGCCCTTATATCACCTTACAACATTAATACTTTAATTCCATCAATCCATGAAATAAATCCTCCCAAACTTGATATAATAATTAAACTCCAAATAAAATGATTTATCTAACAAAACCATAAAATTTATTTAGATAATGCTTAATAAAATCAATAAAACAACTCAGGGCCTAACAAATTATGTCTACTTTTCGATTTAATTTCATAATTTTCCTTAAAAGCTTTCACTCAACAATTGGGATAAAACGTTTAAGAATGCATTGTTTTTTTTTTTATTTTTAATTCAAAATTAATTTTAAGTTTACCAATTTCACCTCTGTGGGAGTTGACACTGGGTTATCAACTACAACTATCTTGTATATTTATGAGTTGGATAGCCTAGGTCTTTTTAGAACTTTTTAGGCATAACAAGTTTTTGACGCCATTGCCAAGGCATATTTAATGTTTTCAACTTGAATTAATTTTGATTTTTTCTATTTGCTAAAGTGATTTTGATTTTTTGACTGTTTATGCATACATTTTTTTGTTATTTCACTAGGTTGTTTTAGTAATTTTCTTCTGGGAGAGGCAGTCGGAAACTATAAGTTGAAGAGTATCCACTACAACATGCTACCATCTTTCTATGGGGTTCCCAATGAAGATGTAACATCCCGTTTCCATATAAAGGGTTGAACCATAGAAATTGGTACACGTGAGATCAATCGGAGAAATTAGGGAAACACATCTCATGCTCATGCATTATATAATATACATACACACGTGAACAGTGATTTTTGCACATGAAAAATGACTGTACATGCATTCATGACATTTCC
>JANZXR010023617.1:0-43151 GCA_027575705.1 Erythroxylum echinodendron
CAAGGATTTATTACAAAATACTAATCTATTCCTAAATTAGTGGAATAATATATGGCTGGGAGAGATCATCGGCTAAGACCATATGTCTTAGGAAATCTGGTACTATATTTAGTATAGACAATTGTATATATATTGACTATAGCTGTAACCTACCGAATTCATGAGAATGAAATTATCTCTTCTTTGCTAATTCTTACACTATACCTCCTAATTCTAGTTCCTCTCTCGATGATACTACCATGCCATCGAATGAATCTTAGAATTGAGGTATGTACTTATTCTCCTAAAATTTTAGATTCAAATGTTGATCAAAGTAGGAGATACCCTCTTCGTGAACAAAAAGAACCTAATAGATTTGGTTTTTCCAAATCGTCTAATGTTATATATCCAATTTCTAATTTTATATCTTACCATCTTTTGTCAAAGGCTCACTTAGCATTTGCTCTTCAACTGTCTTCTGCATCTGTTCCTAGTCATTTTCAGGAAGCCTTTGAAGATTGGAAGGATGCAATGGTAGATGAAATGATGGCTCTTCAAAAGAACTCTATTTGGGAAATGGTTGAGTTACCAATGGGAAAGAAGACTGTGGGTGTAAATGGGTATTCACAGTCAAGTACAGGTCAGATGGGATAGTTGAAAGATGTAAGGCTAGGCTGGTTGCAAAGGTTGTAGTCAAACCTATGGTATTGACTATCAAGAGACTTTTGCACCTGTTGCCAAGATTAATACTATTCTAGTCATACTGACACTTGTAGTTAATTTGGACTGGCCTTTATGACAATTTGATGTATAGAATGCCTTTCTTCAGGGTGATGTAGGAGAGGAAGTGTTTATGGATGCACCTCCAGGGTTTACACTAGAAGAATGTAAGTGTGCAAACTGAAAAAGGCATTTTATGGATTAAAGCAATCAACAAGGACATGGTTCGGTAGGTTGAATCATGCAATGAAAGATTATGGAACAAACAAGCTTTGGCAGATCATAACTTGTTCTATAACCAAGTTCATGATGATATCACCTTGCTTTGTGTCTATGTTGATGATATGATTGTAACAAGTAATAAAATAGATGAAATCGAGAAACTTCGGAGCTATTTGGCCAAGGAATTTGAGATAAAGGATTTGGGGACTCTCAAATACTTCCTAGGCATGGAAGTCTCTGGGTCTAAGCAAGGGATGTTTCTTTCCCAAAGGAAGCATACTTTGGATCTCTTGGCCAAAACTGGTAATTCTGTTTGTGAGCCTATAGATACTCCTATTGGGGTGAATCATGGCCTATCTATCTATCCTGATCAAGTTCCAACAAATAAGGAGAGAGGTCAAAAATTAGTGGGGAAGTTGATTTACTTGACTCACACTAGACTATATTTAACGTATGCAATTGGTGTAAGTCAGTTTATGCAAAATCCAAGTGATCAACACATGAATGTTGTGAATCGCATTTTGGCTTATCTAAAGTCAGCTCCTAGTCAAGGTGTCTTGTTCTCCATACATTGACATCTAGATGTTGTGGGTTATATTAATTCTGACTTCACTGGCAACGGATTGGATAGAAAATCTACTTTAGGATATTTGTCATTTATTGTTGGCAACTTAGTGACTTGGAGAAGTAAGAAACAAAATGTGGTTTCATTGTCTAGTGCAGAAGCCGAATATCGTGCAATGCATCATGCAATCACAGAGCTTTCTTGGTTGAATATTCTCTTGAAGGAACTTGGGTTTGGTCTAACAAAACCTATGGTGTTGTTTTGTGATAATATGTCAGCCGTTGAATACTCCAGTACAACATGATCGAATTAAGCATGTCGACCTTGACAGAAACTATATTAAAGATAATCTTGATTCTGGTACAATAGAAATTCCTTACACTAGAAGTTCAAATTAGTTGGCTAAGTGGGCATGTGTGATATCTATGCTCCAACTTGAGGGGGAGAATTAGTGTAAAGGAGCTGTATAGTTCCTATTCTATTCTACTTAGATATTTTCTGTCTATTATTCTTCCTTTTTTAGGAATATTAGACAATTGTATACAGTTGTAGTTGACCTTCCATATATATAGGTCTTTAACCTGTATATATACATTGAAATATATGGAGGACCAAGTTACAATTGAGATGCATGCTTTAGAGGCTAATGGTATGTGGAATTTTGTAAACTTACCTATTAGAAAGAAATCCATTTGATGCAAATAGGTTTTTGCAAGCAAAGTCAACACTGATGGATCACTGGCTCGTCTTAAAGCACGACTTGTCGCTAAAGGCTATTCTTAAACCTATGGTGTGAATTATTCTAATACTTTCTTGCGTGTTGCTAAACTAACATCTTTCTATCTATTCATTTCTATGGAAGCTACATTTAAATGGTCTCTACATCAGTGATATGAGGTGGTCCTCTAAGAGCTTCAAACTCAACATTAAGACTAATTAAAAAATCATAGACATGATCCTTTTCTGCGAATTGTTTTGGAATGGCAACATTTTGATTGTAACTTGTTTAAATGATTCATAATTACCATTTGACTATTACAAATCAATTCCCTTGTTTGTCTATTGAAATCTTTGTTTCGATTTCATAGATTTAAGCATTGTCATGAAATTTAGAATTAAGTGTGTCCAAATGGCATCCCAAACTTCTTGGCAGTACAAAGGAACATAAATTTATGCACTTATTTGTGGAAACATCAAATTCCACACATGGTTCAATTTTCCTCTAACCCTCAAGAATATGTGGACCAGCTATGATCACTTCAAATAATTTTTTACATTCAATTGATATACCAATTGAATATTATGTAGATCCTTGTTTGCAGTAGCAACAATATTCTCAATTGAGGACCATCTAAAGATAAGGCTAATTTCATTGGACTATGACATGATTGTTTGGAAAGATAGAAAATGAACAAGGAGAGAATATAATAATCAAGAGAGATAAGATTAATAAGACAATAAAGAATTCGGCCAAACATGGATAAAGAAAATTATAATTTCATGAAAGAGCCTGCAACTCTAATACCGTGGTACAAATTATGATTTCCAAAAGTAGTTTTTCATGCTTACTAATAATCTACATTCATGAGAATAGATATATATAGCTAAAACAACTAAAAATACTTTCTAACAATCTCTTTTAAGATAGTCAACCACATATACAGCTCATTAGAATCCTGAAATTATGCAATTACACCAAATCTTCTAGATCATACCGTTCTCTCTCACATTATTGACATATGTTTTAAAATATATGTTTTACTCTATATGTGCCATACGATATCTAGTTTGGACTTGAAGCATTCTAGGACTTATACTGAATGTGGGGATGTTTTAATTTTTGTGATTATCTTATGATTTTATATCTTTTCTATTTGTCGACTTAATGACTTCTGATAATTTACTTGTATTCTAGTTATCCTCGTACAGAAAGCACAGCATATCCTTCCTCATTTGACTTCATAGGCACACTTCATGCTTTAGCAAATAGTTCTACATGGGGTGATCATGTGAAGGAATTACTTGTAGATGGGTATCAGAAGCCACGGTCAGGAACAGATGCAGGTGACCATCCACCCATCACTCCAATGCATTTAGCAACTGAATCTATGCTAGGAAAAGATGCTTGGAGATTGTATCAGTATATTTGCCAACATTTTATAGCTACTTTATCTCCTGACTGCAAATACACAAGGTAGACGTTTCGATGTTTTATCATCCCATTTATTTTTTCTTTTATTGTCCTAGATCATGGCTTTATACGGTTGTAGGGTGCTTAAACATAGTGTTGATGCTTATTCTATAAAGACTAAATTATATATATTTTCCATGCTTTTTCTCTCAAATAGAAAAGTTCCCCTTTTTTCTTATTCTAGTTGCTATTAACAGTTTCTCCTTGTCCACACTTCCATGTATGAAGTTGGCTAAATCATGCCATTCATTTGGATGGACTTTTACCTAACAATTCATTTTCTTTTACACAAATAGTAATGTTGAAAGAAGAAAAGCTCATGTTAACTTCATCAAGACTGGGCTTAGTCTCTTTTACCTCTCATCCTTTATTGTTTTGAGATGCTTCTTTTGATACAATAGTGAGTTGTTTGAAATTACCTTTTGTAAACATAGTTTAACTTTGTACAACTATGGGTTTTGGGTTATACCATATTCTACATAATTTAAATTTTGTGAAATTCTCCCATGAAACATATTAGGAAGGAAATATAATTAAAAGCTTAATATTGCAATTGCTAAATTGATACGGATTATTGTTCTTGATATGGTCAAAGTAAACGAAGACAAAGATACCTGCATTAAACTTGAAGCTGAAATTACACACTACAAAGGACAATTTTCATTCTTGACGTTGGATAGTAATAGGAAAAGAAAAGAATCGTTTACATAGTCTTGCATCTTATTGTGCATATTTGGTGCTTGATTCATTAAGTTTGGTGCATTGCTACATTACAAATGCATAGCTAGTTTGTGTTAAGTTATAAGACAGTGTTTGCGATTATGGTGGATATATATTTTCATTAGTTAACGATCGCAATGTTGGCCTAGCCTGAGCTCGTTGCAAGATCTGTTTGAGCGGGAATGACATCATTTTGTTGTAATTGACCAAAATGATATTTTGGTCTTGAGTTTCTTAAACCAAGAGATTAAAATGAGTTGTTTTAGAAAGTTAAACTAAAATTATATCGTTTTAGGGAAGAGGTCTGGGGCGTTGGGTCTAGGTCTAGGTCTAGGTTGGGCCATTTATGTCAACTACGTGGTCATAAAATCAATTTCTTGGAAACTGTGGGAACTTCTAATTACCTACATTAAACTTGAAGCTGAAATTACACACTACAAAGGACAATTTTCATTCTTGAAGTTGGATAGTAATAGGAAAAGAAAAGGATCGTTTCCATAGTCTTGCATCTTATTGTGCATATTTGGTGCTTGATTCATTAAGTTTGGTGCATTGCTACATTACAAATGCATAGCTAGTTTGTGTTAAGTTATAAGACAGTGTTTGCGATTATGGTGGATATATATTTTCATTAGTTAACGATCGCAATGTTGGCCTAGCCTGAGCTCGTTGCAAGATCTGTTTGAGCGGGAATGACATCATTTTGTTGTAATTGACCAAAATGATATTTTGGTCTTGAGTTTCTTAAACCAAGAGATTAAAATGAGTTGTTTTAGAAAGTTAAACTAAAATTATATCGTTTTAGGGAAGAGGTCTGGGGTGTTGGGTCTAGGTCTAGGTCTAGGTTGGGCCATTTATGTCGACTACGTGGTCATAAAATCAATTTCTTGGAAACTGTGGGAACTTCTAATTACCTAATGTGGCTTGTGTTTACCTAAATTAGTGATCTTTTGATTTGTCCTTTTGTGATATACTTCTATCTGGATTCCAGGACCAAGGTTGATTTTACATCTAGGGGAGAGTTCTTCCATTGCATAGGGCAGCATGTTACTGTCAAAGGATTTACATCCATTATGCCATGGTTGGGAGTAAATACCAAAAGTCTTCCTCAATTTGTGAAAAGCGAGAAAATAGAAATTTCAAGAGTTGAGCTCTCTGAGGTGCTGTCTAAACCTTGTTTTCCATTTTAATCATGAGAAATATTTTCTCCAAGCACCAACACTTTCAATATAATTTATTTTCTTGGCCAAAGGGATGAAGTGGTTGGAGATGGGCGAAGGGGTTGCCAACTACTATTCTCTTGATTTCTAATAGCCACATGTTCTTTATAGATGGAAAATGTCAATATATGAGTAAATAGAATGATGAATAGTAATCAACTCAGATTGTGTCATGTTTTGACTTCGTGGTGATGATTTCATTATTCCTAAAAATTGTAGGGAAAAACTGTCCCTCCAGACTATCTAACTGAGAGTGAGCTAATTTCCCTAATGGAGAAGAATGGAATAGGCACTGATGCATCAATACCTGTGCATATCAACAACATATGTGAGCGCAATTATGTGCAGGTATATTGATTTCCTCCAATTAATTTAAAGTCCTAGTCAGATAAAGGTCATTGCAAGTCCTCTGAACTAAATTGTTGTAGAAAGAGAAGAAAAGTGATAGAAAGCATACATCCTCTTAAACTTGAATTTTTCAAAGTTATAAAAATCTACTTTATATTGCAAATTATAGGTACAAGCTGGAAGGAAGCTCGCTCCAACTTCTTTAGGTGTCACTCTAATTAGAGGCTATCAATGCATTGATCCAGATCTTTGTTTACCGGACATTCGTAGTTTCATTGAGCAGCAAATTACACTTGTTGGGAAGGGCCAAGCAGATCATTCTTGTGTTGTGGAGCATGTTCTACAGCAATTTAAGCAAAAGTATGATTACTTTGTCAAGCAGGTTAGAGATTCCATCTTTTGATACCTTGTTAGTTGGTGCATGTGTACAAACTAACCTTTTTCACAAGAATGGAATAATGGACCCATAATATATGTTGGAGCTTAAAATTCCAATATTTTTACTTCTTTTTATCCGGGCAACACTTTATTGTCGTAAAATTTATGCTTATCCATTGTGCATTCTTGAACATCATTTTGAATATACCCCACCATCATTATACTTAACTAGCCAACAATAAATAGTCTTTCTAAATAACAAGCCAAAAATGTGCAGCAACAATAAAAATTGACAGCGAGAAAACAAATTAAAAGTCCATAAGTGAATAAACGAGGGTAGATCATTCAAGCTCAAACTTTAATTTAGTGAGATGAACATGGGAATTGGTGTATTACTATTTATATGAACAGTGGTAGTAATGGTAGTAAAGAATGATTTTGTCAGTTCATCTTATGCTAAACTTTTATGGGAAAACATGATTTATGGCCAAGTTAGCTATTTTATTTCGTTTGCTTCTTTTAGGATATTTTGTATCCTTATAACTAGGCTTGATGGGGATAACTACAGAGATTGTATTATTTACGTATGTAATAGAGAGATATAGCAGTAGGATTCCTCCTAGACAAGTCCCAGGCCAGAAACAATTCTTTACAATACAAATCATATCCCTCTCTCTCTCCTAGGTTCCAGCTATATTCCTTCCTCTACAATCGCTTGTAACTAACTCATAACAAACTACCTACGTGGCAATTTGTCCTTTTCCCATTTTACCCCTACAGATATAGGTTTGAAGGGGCTTAGGCTACTGAATTGTGGGCTGAACATTAGGGGAAATGCTAACATGCTGATCATTAGGAGGAATGCTAACAATTCCCTCCCCCTCAATAGGCACCTTGTCCTTAAGGTGAATAGAAGGAAATTGGCCTTTAATTAGGTCTGCATCCTCCCAAGTTGCCTCCTCTGCTGGTTTGTCTTTCCAATGGACGAGCCACTGGAGAATACTTCTGCCCTTGGACTTAGACATGTGGGAAGCTAGTACTGCTTCTGGTGTAGACAATTCCGTATGATTGATCTCTAATTCGTGAGGGAGATCATGCTCAATAGGACGGTCACCTACGGCCTTCTTCAGCTGGGAAACATGAAAGACCGGATGTGTACTTTGGACGTATGTGGGAGCTGTAGTTTATAAGCAACTTGTCCAACCCTTCTAATGACCTTAAAGGGGCCACAGTATCTTGCTAAAAGTTTAGGACATATTTTACTTGCAACAGTGAGCTGTCTATGTGGCCTGAGTCTAACAAAAACCAAGTCTCCCTCCTGAAAAGTAACCTCCCTTCTGTGAACATAAGCAACTTTCTTCATCATAGATTGTACTCTCAATAGGTAGTGTTTGAGTTGGCATAAAGCTTCATCCCTATCAACCAAGGCTAATGCCAATGATTCTACTTGAGTTTCTCCTTGAGAAAATTGTAGCAAGGTGGGTGGAAGGCGGCCATAAACGACTTCAAAGGGAGTCTTACCAGTTGAGACATGGTAATTGGTGTTATGCCAATATTTAGCCCAAGATACCCAATAAGACCAATTTTTAGGTTGTTCGGTAGTAAAGTAACAAAGGTTGGTTTCTAGACACCTATTAATTACCTCTGTTTGTCCATCCGTTTATGGATGGTAGGAAGAACTCATCTTCAATATTGTCCCTTGTAATTTGAATATCTCCTTCGAAAAATTACTGGTGAAGAGTGGATCCCTATTGCTTAATATGGAACTAGGAATGCCATGCAGCTTCACTACCTCTCGGATGAATGCTTTGGCCACGGTTTTAGCAGTGAAAGGATGCTTGAGGAGTAAGAAATGGGTGTCCTTGGATAGGCGATCTATTATCACCAATATGACTTCATAGCCGTGAGATTTAGGGAGCCCCGTAATGAAGTTCATTGAGAATTCATCCCAAATCAGCTTAGGGATGGACAGTGGTTGCAAAAGTCCAATTGGAGACATCGCCAAGTATTTGTTCTTGTGGCATATGGCACATTCCTGTACAAATTTTTGTATTGTGGACTTCATCCCCAGCCAAAACTGTCTACCAGCTAGCCTCTTGTAAGTCTTTAGGAAACCGGAATGTCCCCCTGAAGGTAAGGCATGATACTTATGTAAAAACTGAGGTATTAATACTGAAGTGGCTGGAAGGACTAATCTATTTTTGTAGAACAATAGATCATCCCTTAGATGGTAATCAGGCTTATAATTGGTGGGTTTTGTTGGAGAACTGTCATGAGTGATTGAAGCTTGGTATTCTCCTTGACCTCCTACCGGACTACATCCAAATCAAGCCAAAAGGGAGCTGAAATTGTTGAGAACATTAACTTGTCATCTTCATACCTTGATAAAGCATCTGCTGCTCCATTTAGCTTTCCAGGTTTATAGATCACTTCAAAATTCTGACCCAACAACTTGGCTTGCCAGCACTGTTAATCTATGGACGAAATTCTCTAGTCTAATAAATGCTTCAAGCTCTTATGGTCGGTATAAACCTTGAAATGTCTCCCCGTTAGGAAGTGCTTCCAATGTTGAATGGCCATCACCACTCCCATAACTTCCTTCTCATAAACTAACTTAGAATAAGTCAATTCAGCCAAGGCCTTACTGAAATAAGCTAGTGGGCGACCTTCTTGAATCAAGATAGCACCTAAGCCCCTTCCCAAAGCATCACACTCTATAGAGAATTCCTTGGAAAAATCGGGTAAGGCCAGGACAGGAGATGTAGTCATCCTCTTCTTCAATTCTTCAAATGCTTCTTGGGATTCCCTTCCCCAACTGAAACCATCCTTCTTTGTAAGTTCAATAAGAGGTTTGTTAAGACAAGTTTGTTACTATTATAACAGTTCCTATTCCTTCAACCTTAAGGAACTGGCCATTTGCTACCTTGACAGTTTTGTGACCTTGACAAGGCTGAATATCAACAAATAAAGATTTATCACAAGTCATATGGTCATTTGCCCTTGAATCAACAATCCAAATACCACGATTTGGGGTTTTAACGCCCAAGGCAGTGCGTGTGTTACCTGTATTCACCATATGACTTGTAGATCAACCTTTTCAGCTTCATACTTGCTCAGAATTTTTCTAACTCAACTTCTTCCTTGCTTACCAGTACATTTTCACCTTCTGCCTTGTCATTACCAGCAGCTGCATAGCTTTTGCTCTCTATTCTAGTTCTGTTTCTCATATTGGGCAGCTTGCCATGGATCTTCCAGCAATTATCTCTAGTATGCCCATTTTTCTGACAGTGTTCACACCAAAGGTTACTTGATTTTTTCTTTGATTCTGGTCTAGTAGTTCCCTTGGCAGCCATAACTGAGGATTCAAGAACCCCATTGTTGTTTAGAGTCCCATGAATCAGTTTTCTCCTGTTTTCTTCACACTTAACAAGATTGACTGCTCCCATAACTGTTGGAAGAGGACTAGTAGCCATGATTCTGCCATGAACATCATCATAAATTGGGTTTAAGCCTAGCAAAAACTCATACACTCGTTCCTGTTCCATTATCCTCCTATAGCAAGTCAAATCTTCATTGCACATCCATTGGTGAGGATCATAAAGATCCAATTGTTGCCATAGTTTCACCAATGTTGTGTAATATTGAGTCACTGTCTTCTCTAAAAAAACTCTTAATTTGGAACAAAGCAGCAGTATTTTTGATAGTAGCATAAGTCTGTCTGGCATTTTCTCATATTTCTTTCGCAGATGTGGCCAAGACGAACTACTCGCTGACTGCCAAGGTCATCGAGTTGATCAACCAGCTCATAACAAGGTTTTTTTTCAGCCTCTAAGTCTGGTACTTTGGGTCTGACGGGTGCAGGTGGCACTGTGCTTAGGTATTTTTCTTTCCCTCTCCCTCTTATATACATGAGCACCGAGTCGGACCATGGTAGATAATTATTCCCATTCAATTGGTGACTGACTATGGTGGTTTGGGAGTTATCGGCATTGTTTTGGAGAGAGGATGGGTTCGATGCTGGTGGAGCCACACCAAACGAGCTAGCGGTAGAGATCTCCTCCGACTTGACCTGCATGGCTCTAATAAATCCAAAGGAAATCATTCCCTGAGTGTTCTGCGAAGCTCTGATACCATGAACGAAAATGGGGAATAATATTATGATATTTTGAATAGAAAGTCTATAGCCATATATAGGCCATTAGAAGTAGGAATTTAAATTTGGAAAGTTATCTAAAGCTATCTAATATAATCCATTAATTTAAGGGATTTCAAACTTATTCTATCTTAACTATTTTCAGCCTATCTATATCTCAATATAATCTATTTACAGCTGCTTAGTATCTTGACAGGAATATTGGTCATAATATTCCACCGACAAGATGAATCGGAATTATCCTTGATGGTGTGTTTGTTTAACTCTTTATAATCTATGTGTAAGGAAGTTGTGTCGGATGAAACCTTGCTTCATTAATTCTTGCATTGGGTGTTCAACTGCATCTTTTTGCGCTCCTAATAAAGAGGAGGTCTAATCTTAATTGCCTTGACTCCCTCCTCCATATCAATTTTGTGATCTTGCTTTTTGTTCAGTGGCAATTGATCAAACTTCTTGAAGATTTTTCCAAATTTAGCTAGTACTCCATTAAGTTCAATGAAGATACTGGTTGATCCGATTCCATATTTACTTGTCGAAGCTTACATTCAATAGGATACGTCAATTGCAACATATATTATCGAACACATTTAGAATGTTAATGCCCCTTATTGAAGTCTCCTTAGAGATTTCTTGTCAATGTGACTAATTATCTCTTTCAGTTGAATGTAATAGTTTGATTTTTGAAGTTGCATAAGATATTGTTTAACTTAAATCTCCAAAAACCATATCACATCCTCCTAATGCAATGATCCAAGGTATTTGTGGTGAACTTCGTCCCCTGCGTACTATGTGAAATTCAGGTAACATTGGTGACATTCCTTTACAAGGCCTCCACCCATAGTTATTTGAAATGGTTCTACTTCTTTGATCACAAAATTACTTTTCTTAATTACTAACACATCTATGAAATCTTGAGTAATTCCGTTATCAATTAAGATATGTATTGGCTTCTTCTGATGGACCCTCATGGCTCATCTTCTCGGATTCGTCTTCATCACCTGTGACACATTTGGAATTGTTTGCTCTGCATTTTCATCAACCATTGGCCTGTATTAAGGCCTCTTCTCCATCTACCATTTATAAATAAAATTGCTTTTTCTTACATTTATGCCCCAACATGTATCTGTCATTATGTTAGAAGCATAATCCCTTCGAACATTTCTCATCAAAATCTTTGCTGCTAACGGCTCTCGGTATTTCCTTTTTTTTGGACATAACTCATTTAGCGGTGTTCCCCTGGCCTCTAGGTGTAGGTAAAATTCCATCCACCATGTTATTGGTCCTTGGAGTGGTTAAGAGTTGAATCACTTCTTGAGTTACATATTATATGGGATGATTTGATTCCTCCTTTGAATTGATTCAGATTAATGTTGGGTGTTTCCTGCCTCTTACTTGCAAGCATGTATGCTTGTTGGAGATTCTGGGAGTCAAGCTTCATTGTTAGTTCAAACTTTGATTTCAACTCTTTTAAGAAGAAACTTATTAGATAATTCTCAGTTGAAGATAGTTGTTAGATTAACGACCAAATTTTAGAGACTAATCTTGCACTGTACCCTCTTGTTTAAACTCTTTTGAGTCCCCAACGGGGTCCTAAAATATTTCTTTATCACCTCTGGTTAATAATAGTTATAAAAGTCATAAATTCCCCTCAGTCTACTAGATCATGCCTCTAAATTCCCCTCAGTCTACTAGATCATGCCTCATTTTGTTTTTCAAATCCAACCAGTACTATTCCTACACTCTCCCCTCTAAATGCACAGCTTCCATTCTCACTTTCAGATTATTGGGGCTATGATTTAGCACAAAAGATTGTTCACATTTGTATAACCATCCCCTCACACTCACACCTTCGAAAGTCAATTCTGCTAAATCTAGTTTGTACCTTGTATCCATCATTCTCAAGATGAGCTTTAGTTATAGTACCGAAATTTTCCTTGTCCCTGCTGTCAAGCCACTGTCCTTTACAAATCTCTATTGACTCATTTCTCTTACTTGTTTATCTGTTTGATTTTGATTCTCCAGCAATAATTTTTCATTTTGAGTGTGTGATACGATGAAATTTCCAACTTTTTCCCCAACTTCTGCAACTCCAATCCTCTAATTCCTTCTGCCATCGATGCCAACTGCTGAGGCTCGGTGTCTCTGAGACCAAATATTAGTACTAGTTCAACTTGCTTAGAATTAACTAGCAACATTTCGGAAACAATAAAGAAGAAAGAACACAGAGAAGAAACAGAGACATTAGGGGATTCCAAAATAGGGAAAAGAAGAGGAAGAGAAAAAAATTCTGTTATGGCATATCCTTCCCTATCCGTTATACAACAGCTATAGAGTAATAAACTAAATCAAGAAAAAGAAACTATAGCCACGCGTTTGAGTTTGTTACAAAGGTTACTTGAAAATCTGGGCTTTTGCTTATTGTAAGTTTCATGTGTGATGTCGTCTGCTTTATTTATTCTTGTTACCATTGTGATTTCCTGGCGTCTTCTACCATTCATTTCTCTGCAACAGTGTACACAGGTATTTGGTCTGTCGCAAGACCCACATTTGTAAATATAAAGACCATGACTGATCTTATTAGAGACTATGCTATATAAAGTCCCTCTTTATAGAAAGAGAAAATATACCTATTCTGTAACAGTTTCTTTTACTTTGTAAAACAATATTCTAATGTTAATAATTTCACAATTAATTTTAATTTTGATAAATCTTATATAATCTTATTACATCAGTTTAGTTGCTCTGAAGTTTTGCAGGCTTGTGCACATTTGTTGACTACTATGCTGGGTATCCGATTAACTGTAAATGAGATTGACAATTTCTTATAATTTGCTAATCAAATCACTCTATATGTAAAATGTAAATACAGATTGACAGCATGGATGCCCTGTTTGAAGCACAGTTCTCTCCACTTGCTGACACGGGACGTTATCTGAGCAAATGTGGTAAATGCTTGAGGTACATGAAGTACATTTCTTCGCAACCATCACGACTGTACTGTGGAACATGTGAGGAGGTTTATTATCTTCCTCAAAGAGGCACAATCAAGGTAATGTTTCTCCATCTGAACAAAGCGCCCAAAGACCAAAACTTTTTCTTGGACTAGTTTCTCAGATCATTAGTCCTATTCATGACTTGTACGAGTTTTTCTTATCTAGCCAGCTGTTGACCATGTGCAGCTTTACAAGGAATTAACCTGTCCTTTGGATAATTTTGAGTTGTTGATTTTCTCAATGGCTGGTCCAGAAGGCAAGTCATTTCCTCTCTGTCCGTTTTGCTATAATAGCCCTCCCTTTGAAGGTATAGAGATGGTTTTTGGTGCTAAAAGGGCCAGTGGTTCTGGTAAATTGGGGAAAGGGGCAGGCATGCCATGCTTTCTCTGTCCGCATCCAACATGTCGACATTCGATGATTGCCCAAGGGGTTTGTGCTTGCCCCGAATGCAGTGGGACGCTTGTTTTGGATCCAGTAAGTGCTCCGAAATGGAGGCTATATTGTAACATGTGCAATTGCCTTGTCCTACTGCCTCAAGGTGCTCATCGAATTGCAACAACACGGGATCAGTGTCCTGAATGTGACTCAAAAATCATAGAAGTGGACTTCAATAAGAACCATACACCATTGCCTGATGGAGCCACTTTCTATACTGGTTGCATTCTTTGTGACCATTTGCTTCATTCACTTGTGGAGGTGAAGCATGGTAAATCATTTTTTAAGCGCCTAGGCAGCAGAGGAAGGGGAAGAGCAGGAAGAGGTGCATATAGGGGTAAAGGGTTGGGGTTTTGGTAGGTTGTAGATCCTAAAATCAGCTTTTGAAAATTTTCAATTTACTCCCAGTGATTCTATGGCTAACTGGTGAAGCTTGTTGTTGGACAGCTTATACATTTTCAATGCTTTTTATTTACTGATAAATTGACCCTTGATATTTGTTCGTGTTTGATAAATATAAATCTTGGCATATTTTGTTCTCGCATGTTGAGGAGACATCAATCACTGTTGCTATTCATTTTAATTGTTTTTCCATATTTTGCTACGAAATTTGCATATGCCCTTTTTTCCAGAATTTAATTTAAAAAAATATTAAACCAAAGTTTGAGAAAGAATCATAGGGTACATAAATGGTTTTCAATGTTTACATTTTTGTAAATTAATGTAAGTTACAAGGTTTTATAATATGATAATATTTTCATGTGTTTTATTAATATGGACAAAAATTAGAAAGAATTTTTATGGCATACATTATGGATACGATAAGAAACATTTTGTTCAAACATACCTAGTTTTTGAAATAGATGGAAAGAGACAAATAGTAGAAATTTGACCATCTCAAAACTTCCCAAAGTTGCAGTTAGGGCTTTGGAATTTCTGAAATGCTCAAATATGCCTGGCCCAACGGGCAGAAGGTTGGCAGGATTAGCCCTTCTTGATTTAATTTTTTGAAAAAATATTTTAAAAAGTGACGTTTTCTCTCGGTTGGGTCATGTGTTAGATTGCCATGTCTACTCTCAAAACCTCCAAATTCATCTTTCAAACATCCAAGTCTTCCTTAATTCAGTAATATGTTAGAATTGTAGGATTAATCAACATATACATAATTTTTAAGCTATGACAGAGTTGGCCTTTACTGAGAAAGTGGCTAGAAATAGAAAAGCCTAGCATGATCGGATAAAGGTAAAAGATACCCTTTAATGTTTACCAAAACAGTTGAGTAAATTATTAGGAGATGTTTATGCAAACGCGCGCTCAACGAATTTATCTCGTAGGAAGTCAAACTTAATGTTCTATATATCTCTTCTAGTTGCAAGTCATGAATAGTCTGTCCTACAACTCGGCTTTTTAAGACAGGGGTATGGAGAAGGATCCCGCTAGGCTGTCTGAAATCGTAAGATTACCATACTCACAAGGTTTTTAAGCAAGGACTCCTAGCCCGAATAGAGATAAAAAGAGCCAGACTTTGTAGCTTATCAGGTACTAACAGATCTGGACACCATATCAGGTAAATTCTCTAGTTATATTTTATTTTTTATTTGTGTATTTTTTTATTTTATTTACATAATCTCTACATATTTACATAATCTTTATTCATGATGATGATGATGATAATGAATCTTTAGCATGCTAGTTTCAGTTATTTACTTTTTAACCTGCATCACTCTTTTATTATTATATCTACATGTAGGTCTACCGGAAACCTCTTCACTGTATAAGAATAATGCTGCATATTATCAGACTTCTCCAGACTCCGCTTTATTGCGAGATTTCGGACTGGCGTGATGATGATACATAATTTTTAAGCTAACATTCACATATATACTATTTAGGTTGAGGTGTGGCAATGAGTCAGGTTAGATCGACTCTATTGTTGACGTAGCTCGGTCCCATCCTTATAAGGTATGACGAGTTTAGCTCAAATCCTAATTGGACTTAGTTCATACAACTTGATCGGGTTTTGAAATACTTGAAATGTTTTTATAACTTAATGTATCTCAATTTTGACCCAACTTGTCTTGTTAATTTTTCTCTATCATCTTCATCATTTCCTCTAAACAAATCTAGAGCTTCCTAAATAATTTTCAGGGCCTTTGGGTTAAGCCTGGTGCAACCAACTCCTGTAGTATTCTTGGATTTTCCATTTTTTCTTCAAATTCAAATACTTGTTCTACTCCCAGAGTTGTTCTTGCTTCTGTTTGTAACTTCTGCATTGTCCTTTTGATCTTCGAATCAAGTTGCTCAAGTTCTCCAAGAGGAGATCTCTTCATTACCATACACCAACACTAACAAACGTTTAAAAATTAACAAATAAAGAAAAGAATATCAACAAAAATCAAGAACGAAATTAAACTACCACACTCCCTAGCGTATGTCGAGTGCGTTGCAAAATTTACCTAACTCTGCATACTAAAGACTTGTAGATGTGGTGAGTCGAGATATCCAACATTAAACAAAGATAAGAGAGATATCCAACATTAAACAATTCCAAGAGAGATATCCAATATTAAACAAAGATAAGATAAGCTTAAACTTGCATCCTAGGCTTCAATTTCATCTTTGAATAGGTATTGGGAAGTTAGTCTTCTATCTTCTTCATCAAGCTCCAAGTAGTAGCCCCTGTCAACTCCATCCTTATTAAAAACTGATGAGAAATGGTGAAGAATCGCGTTTGTCTCCTACTTATTCCTTTTTATAGTAAAACCTAGGGATAGGTGGCATGGCCTCTCATGGTCGTGCATGGCCCCTCACGGTCGTGAGTGGTATCTCACACCCATGAGACATCCTTATATAGGCGTGAGAGTGGTCTTAAGCCCCATACAGTTGGTTGCATGGTCGTGAGATTGCTCACGACTGTGTAACTTCTCCAGCGGGTCGTAAGCTACTTCCTTGCTTTGTTCTTCACTTTCACACTCTATCTTGTCTCTTTGTCTTTTAATCCTCTTCTTCTTCTTGTTCCAAGAACCAATAAAGTATGAACATTGAGAAGATGACTTAATGAATATACTTTAGGATCACTTTAGCTCTTTCATTTCTGAAATGTACCTAAAATCAAATATGAATTGAAGTAAGTATCCTAAGCATTTTCAAGGTATTAATCAATAAGTGTAGTAGATTAAATGAATCAACATTTAAATACATATCAATAACCTAGGTTAAATGACCCAACTATATATGGTTGTTGCTTTGATTAATCTGTTTTTTTAAATCGTAATGCGGTTGTCTAAATAAATCTAGAGAGCTTATCCTAGGTTGTTCGATAGCTAGGTTTAATTAAAGAATGTCTCTTTATTAAACAGGACATACGGAAAAATTAGCGTTAATAGAGCTTATCTTTAACCTACGATTAATAGTTTCTAGGAGAGGTATGAGAATAATAATTCAATGAAGTATGTTTAATTGTATGTAGGTCGAGATTGAACCGATGACCAAGTTCCTAACGTATTCATCACTTTTCATCATCTTTGAATATTTTCTTTGATTTACTTTTGTTAGTTTAGTTTCATTTTATCTTCTTATTTGAAATAACCTAAACCTTGATTATTTTTATAACAAAAGCTAACTGAACACTCTCTGTAGGATTGACTTAGACTTATCACTAGCTATAGTTTTAGCTCTAATTGTTTAGCTTCACTTTACAACGTGTTATGTCAGCTCTTAAAAAAATATTGGATCACTTAGCAGTCATTGGGCTCATTATAATATGAGAATTATAATCTCCTTTGACCTATAACTCCTTCATCTTTAAAGATTGTGTTTTCTAACCATTTATATAGCTAATTTGAATTCCAAAGTAAGAAACTTTAGGATGAATTAGTTATATAGAAGCAAACCCCACGACCCCATAACTCTTAATAGGTGATTTTAATTGTACGATCTCATCTCATAGGTTTTAATTTTTAGGAAAAAACTGACATATAGGAGCGAAGACTTATCATCTCATAAAGAACCTTGACGTAGTAGGTTTGAGAAGTATAGGTAATCTTTTACTTAAAAAAATGTAATTTCAGAGTTGGTTTTTACAAAAGAAGCTAGATAGATGCTTGGTAGACATTATTTGGATGTCCATTTTCCCTCTTAGTTTTCCCATATTTTGTAACCATCTTACCTTTGATCACACTCCCATAATTACTCAAGTAAAGACAACTAACAGAGAATGAGATCCCGATTCAAATTGTTCAATCTCTATTAAAACACCCAACTTTAAAGAGGAAATTATTAAAGTTCTAAGATCCGAGTTAATTGGTTCCCAAACATTCATATGTTTATAAAAGTTAAAAGCCATAAATTCAAAATTGTACTCATCTAGAGAATGAATTTGAATATTTTGCATCTAAAGAAAGATAAGCTCTTAATTCCCTAAAATGGTGTCAAGATTATTTGGCTCTGAGTCTTACTGATCCTACCCTCAAACTTCATCAAGTAGCTACATTAAGACATTATGTAATCGAGAAACAAAATATATCTTAGTTAAGAGATTGATGTAGGAATGCAAAATTCTTCTATAGTCATTGAAGCTAGAAGGAATAGAAACAAGTGTCTCCCTACAAACTATTTTCATGATAAAAAATGATTGAAGAACCTTACCTATAAACACTTTAAAGATCTAATGGTATTGAATTGGACATGGAACTTCTACCTGATGACCTTAAAGCTTGTCTAGCTAATACTTGTCCCCTTTAGATTGCACCTAATCTAATTATGAATGTTTCTAAAGATGAAATTAAAGAAACCATAGTCATTCTCAATTTGGATAAAGCTCTTGATCTAGATGGCTTCAATGTATATTTTTTCCAAATCATATGGTAACTGACAGGTGATATGGTTACTAAATTAGAGTTAAAATTTTGTAGTAGTAGTCACATACTAATTAAGCTAAATAAGATTCATATATGTATCATCTCTAAAGTATCCAATCCCTCTGCTTGCATGATTATAAATCCATTGCTTGCTCCAATGTGATTTATAAGGTAATTTTAAAGATCCTTACTAACAAACTCAAGAAAGTGATGCCTTAAATTCCTTTAGCAAAGTGCATAAATACATGGAAGAAGTATTAGTGATAATATCTTTCTTAAGTGCTCTTTAAAAGTTACTACACTAAGTAAGCAATTAGGAGTTGTGCTTTAAAAATAAATTCCAAAAATATTTTAACTCCTTAAACTAGAAATTTTTTTATCTTTATATAAACTACTAGCTTTCCTGATAGGTTCATTAATTGGATAATGAATTGCATCACTTCTAACTCTTTCTTAACTTTAATGAATGGGGAGTTATTAAGAATCTTTAGAGCTACTCAAAGACTGAGTTAGGGTGATCTCCTATCACCTTATTTATTATCCTTTAGTATGGAAACCTTTTCTAGGTAAACAAAGCCGAATATATGTAAGGAACCAAGGTTCAAATTTCATCACTTTAGCCTCTTGTTTATATTATCCTTTAGCCTCTTGTTTATAAATGAATTGTTATTATTTTTTTGGTTAATTAGATGTGATCTTCTATTAAAATCTTTGGAGATTTTTAAGTCCATCTCAAAATCTTTGGAGATTTTTAAGTCCATCTTAGGTTTGGTGTTTAACCTAAATAAAAGCTCATTATTTCTATCAGATGGGGCCAATGTCAATATATGATTGTTAGCAACCTCTAAAGGCCTAAACATCAAGAATTCCTTTTAAATCAGGGTTCCTATTATAACAAAAAAATCACCTCTCATTGACCCCATTCATAAGAATCTGAGTAGTTAGTGTAACAAGACAATTTCATACAGAGGCAAACTTCAGTTGGTAATCTTTATCTTAAGCAATCTTTATACTTAGTACTACTCTCATTTGTTGCTCCCAAAAGAAATAATGATAAATATTGATAGAATGTTTAGAGACTTTCTACAAAGTGGAATTAATAGTAAGATAAAGGTTCCTATGATAAGATGGTCATATATTTGTTTTCCTAAAGAAAATGGTGGCTTAAGAATCATTTCAATTCATCTTTTGAATATAAAGTCTTACTTGTTAAGAGGTTATGGAGACTATGCATAGATAAATTATTTCTATGGTTTAAATGGATTCACCTTTATCTCTTAAAAGAAGAAAGCTTTTGGACTGTTAAGGCAAGGTTTAACACTTCCTAGACTTTAAAATAGGTGTTACTTGAAAGAGATCTAGTGCAATTATTTATTCCCTCACACTTAGCTTTTGATCGTCCTCGGGCAAATTGTAAAAATCAAAATTACAAACCAAATTTTTTTGCAATTTTCATATTTTCTAATAATAGATAACCATAAGTAAAGATGAATGACTTTCAAAACCTAAAGCAATAACTCAACATTCAAAGCTTCTACTCATGATCAATCAACATTCATCACCCTTAGAAACTAAGTTGTCTAGAGGTAGACTTAGACAAAAGGTGTTTAAACAAGATATTTCTATGGGTACACTCAAACAACATTCATAATCACAACAGTCCATAACTTTGCATATCATTTCCTTTCTCTGCCACCAAAAGTCACATGCATAATCATGAATCAAAGGACTTTTTTAGGGTTGTAATGTGGGTTAAGGGTAAAGTGGGATGTATTTGAGGTAATGTAACATAAAAGCCATCAAGCTGGTGAAGCAAAAGTAACATAAAAAGACATATCAAACGCACAAGTTATCATTAACTCAAAACTGGGTACCGTCAACTATAAAGAAAGCAACAACTATGTTTCACATCTCATTTAGCTCTCATACCATAAGCCACATTAACATAACACAGAAAGTGCTCCATCTAAAACAACGTCCACCTCATATGTAATATATTCAAACACCCAATCAATACTACTTAAGGAGGATAAACTATTAATTAACAACTTTTCACAGCAATTGTATTTCCTCCTTGATACTTTTATTCAAACTCACATTTTTTCTTTTCTTTTCTTTCTTTTTTATTTTTAAAAAGTAAAAGTGATAGAAGCTACATCAACATAGGATTCATAACATGGAATTTTAACAAATATAACCAACCAACATGTATGTATACCCACACACTTAAGCTTCTGTATAATCACATTCATCAAGAATTAACAAATGCTACACTAGCTTTAAGACTTTGGTAGGTCATTTGGTTAGGAGCATGTAATGTGGTTTATACAAATGAAAAGGCCAATAAAGCTCAAAGGGGGTTAGTAAAGACAAATTTACATAAATGGGTAGGCTACTTGGCTAATGTAGCTCATAATCAATAAAGCATGCCTAATCATTTTCATAAAAATGCATGTGATAAAAATGTGGTCTCGAATAGAAAATCAATGCAAAGTAAGGATGTGTATGTCATAAAGGTCACACATAACAAAAGACAGTGAGACTGATATGAATATGTCAGTCTAATATGGTTCAAAACCTCATTGCTTTTTGTCTGCCACTAGTCACTGTTCTTCTAAGAATAATGCACATTAACCAATCACAAGAGCAAAAGAATATGCTAAGGTTGCCATGAACTTTTCTAGTCAATTCACACTCTAATTATGACTAAATAATCTTAAAATAAGTAGAAAACAAGAAAATTTTATTTTGTTTGTTTGATTTTGAAAACCACCTAAGTCACATAAGCAACAATTAAGCTCAAAAACATGCATAAAAACTAAGATCCCCACTCCCACACTTAAAACTTACATTGTCCCCAATGTAACAACAAATGCAAGAAATGGAGCATTTTAAAAAAATAGCAATTATGAAAACGCAAAGAAACAGAAATTGACTTCCATCGGGTTGCCTCCCAAACAATGCCTTTGTTTATTATCATTGGCTCGACCTCCAATTGCATGTATTAAGTGACACCAGCCACATCCTCCAATATCGACACCTCTAAATACTCCGTTTGGAAGCCTTTATAATATGGCTTTAACCGATAATCATTCACTTTGAATGTCTTGTCAATTTTGAGGCTCCGTATCTCTACTTCACCAAAAGGAAAGACATGAGTGATAACAAATGGACCAACCTAATGGGAACGCAACTTACCTGGAAAGAATTTGAGTTCGGAATGATATAGTAACACTTTCTGGCCCAACGAGAAGCTTTTCCTTGAAATCATCTTATCTTGAAAAGCTTTTGTCCTCTTCTTATATATCACTGCATTTTGATATGACTTATTCCGCGCCTCTTCCAACTTTTGAAGCTGTAACTTCCTCTGCACTCCCACATCATCCAAATTCATGTTGCATCTTCTAATAACTCAATATGTTTTATGCTATAATTCTACCAAAAGATGACATGGTTTCCCAAATACTAGTTTATACGACGACATCCCAATTGGTGTTTTGTAAGCCGTCCTATAGGCCCATAAAGCATCTTCCAGTCTTACGCTCCAATCATTCCTGTTGGGTTGCATGGTTTTTTCCAGGATTAACTTGATTTCTCGATTTGAGACTTCAGCTTGCCCGTTGGTTTGGGATGGTAAGCAGTAGAAACTTTGTGCATGATGTGATATTTTCTAAACATCGTTTCCATCATCCTATTGCAGAAGTGGGTTCCTTTGTCGCTAACGATGGCTTTTGGTATTACAAACCTAGAAAAATTGTTAGCCTTAACAAAATCTACAACATTTTTTGCATCATTAGTCCAGGTGGCTTTGGCTTCCACCTATTTAGAAACATAATCAATTGCAAGCAATATATAAGTAAAGCCAAAAGACGAAGGGAAAGATCCCAAAAAATTAATGTCCCAAACGTAAAAAATTTCATATAAAAGAAAAGAGGTTTGTGACAATTGATCCTTACAGGACAGGTTACCTGACTATTGGCATCTATCACAGGATTTGCAGAAGGTATATGCATCTTTGAACAATGTTGGCCAGTATAAGCTGCTCTCCGGAACTTTATGAGTTGTCATTTTCACTCTAAAATGTCCTCCACATGCGTATGAATGACAAAAGGCTAAGATTGATGATGTTTCATCTTTTGGAACACACCTCCTGATAACTTGATCTACGAAGTGCTGCCAAAGATATGAGTCATCCCATATGTAATACTTCACTCCACTTCGTAGCTTATCCCTCTGAGCTTTTGACAAACCGATAGGTAATTCGTTAGTAACTAAAAAATTGACAATGTCTACATACCATGGGGTGTCACATTGGCAGAAAATAATTGCTAATCCAGAAAGGTTTCTCGCAGAGAGATGTCATCTTCTTCCTTTATTAAATGGCTGAGATGCTCTGCCACCACGTTTTCTACCCCTTTCTTATCTTTAATTTGCAAGTGAAATTCTTCAAAGAGGAGAATCCATTTGATCAGCCTTGGTTTTTCTTCTTTCTTTGTGAGCAAGTATCGTAAAGCTGCATGGTTAGAATAAACAATCACTTTTGTACTAAGTAAATACGATCGAAATTTTTTCAAAGAAAAAACCTCAGATAAGAGTTCTTTTTCAGTAGTGGAATAATTCCATTGTGCTGGATTTAAAGTCTTTGAAGTATAGTAGATGGCATGCAAAGCTTTTCCCACTATTTGTCTTACAACTGCCCCCATTGCATAATCGCTTACATCACACAGAATCTCAAAAGGTAGGTTCCAATATGGTCGTTGAATCACTGGTGGGGATGTCAGAAGCTCCTTAATTTTGTTGAATGCTTCCTTGCACTTCCCGTCAAACTCAAAGGAGACATCTTGTTGTAGCAGGTTGTATAGTGGTGCGGCTATATTCGATAAAAACCTGCATACCCAAGAAAAGAACGCACTTCCCTTACAGTAGAGGGGTAAGGTAAAAAGAAATAAGATCAACTTTAGACTTGTCTACTTCAATACCCCTAAGAGATATCACATCACCTAAAACTATACCTTGATCCACTATAAAATGACATTTTTTTCCCATTTCAACACAAGGTTAGTTTTTATACATTGTTTCAAGATAATGGAAAGATTCTCAAGACATTCATCAAAAGAAGATCCATACACACTAAAATCATTGAGGAATACCTCAATAATCTTCTCAACATATTCGAAAAAATATTTATCATACAGCTTTGGAACTTAGCGGGTTCGCTACATAACACGAATGACATCCTTTAATAACTGAATGTCCCAAATGGGCATGTAAATGTGGTCTTCTCCTAATCTTCCAGTGCGATCGGGATTTGAAGATAACCTGACAAGCCATCTAGAAAGCAATAATAATCATAGCCAACTAATCTCCTAAGCATATGATCAACAAAGGGAAGAGGAAAGTAATCTTTACAAGTGGCAGAATTTAACTTTCGATAATCAATACATACTCATCACCTGATTTGCACTCGGGTGGGATCCAACTCACCTTCCTGGTTTGTCACAATGGTGATTCTAGATTTCTTTGGAACCACTTGGACAACACTTACCCACTTACTATTGAAGATTGGATAGATGACCCTAGCATCGAGAAGTTTTAACATCTCCTTCTTCATAACTTCCATCATTGGAGGAATCGGCCTACGCTAAGCTTACCTTGTGAATTTTGCATCCCTCCTCCAACAAAATACAGTGCATGCATATAGAAGGGCTTATCCCTTGGATATTTGCGATAGTCCACTCGATGGCCTTCTTACGTTCTCTCAGCATTCGAACCAACATCTCTTCTAGATTTGAAGTCAACTCCACCGAATTGATAACTAGTACATTCTGCTTATCTTCCAAATAGGCATACTTTAAGTATGTAACGAGTGGCTTCAATTCCAATTCTAGTGTCTGCACATCAAAAGGTAACAACTTCTGGTAAGATTCAGATAGTTTTATAGAAGCCAAATCATATCTTTTTAGAGAGTTTTCCAATGATTCCAAAGCAGTTGTAATTTCCATAGTCTCTTTTCCTATCCAACATCATTATTGGCTTCTACTTTCACATCTTTAGTCAAAACTGTTTCCAAATGATCCTTGCAACTTAATTTAAACATTTCCTATACCAAAGGATCATTCACATCAATAGAAAAACACACAATGATCATCAGGAGGATATTTCATAGCATCAAAAATATTGAAATGGAATCACTTCCCATCAAATTCCATTGTGAGAGTGCCCTCACAGACATCTATTTTAGTTTGAACTGTATTAAGAAACGATCTTAAATAGGTATCGAATTACATGAAGTGTCATCATTCATATCCATAACTTAGAAATTTGCAAGAAACACTAACTTATTCACTTGCACCAAAACATCCTCAACCACACCATTAGGATAAGCATTAGTGCGGTCAACCAGTTGTGTGATTACACTCGTTTCTTTCAATGGACCCAAATTTAAATAACATTAATAGAACAAGGCATCACGTTAATAGAAGCACCCAAGTCTAACATAACTCTATTGATCATAGTATTCCCAATTTTGTAAGGAATAGTAAACATACCTGGATCTCGACATTTTGAAGGCATCTTCTTTCTAAATATCGCAGACATATTCTCACCCGTCATTACTTTTTCATCACCCTGTAATTTCCTTTTGTGTGCACACAACTCTTCAAAAAATTTGGCAAACCTTGGTACTTGCTTAATTACCTCTATTAAAGGTATGTTGACTTCCACTTTTAGAAAGTCTCCAATATCTCTTTGTCCTTCTCCTCATTATTCGGTTTTGTCAATTTGCTCAGAAAAGGTGAGGGTTAGTCTTAATAATATTGGGGTTTTCAAAATTAACTTTTGTACTAGATGACATATTTTATTCTTTCCCCAATTCCTTCTCGATTTCTTCCTCGGTAGCCATCCTTAGTGGAGTTCTCTTGAGACCCTCAATCTCCTTTCCACTCTTTAGGGTTATAACACTGACATTCTTCGGGTTCACCTCAGGTTGGGATGACAGCTTTCCTCTAATTTATGAATCGATGCAGTTTATCCTTACTGCCATCTAACCCATTTGGTTTTTCAAATTATCTATGCTTGATTTTGTTTCCTGTTGGGATTCTTGTACTCCATGCTAAACTGTTGTAGTTGCTGCTGTAGACTCTGTTGAAATTGAAGATTTTTAACAATAAATGTTTTAATAAACTCATCAAGAGATGTACCTGAACTAGACAAGGAAGCTCCTTGTGTTCCTTGAGGCCTTACTTGGAATCCTTGTATTCCTTGCAACCGATTTTGGAAATAATTTTGTTGTCTAGACCCTCCATAACTCAAGTTGGGGTGATCCCTTCAACCTGGGTTATATGTTTGTGAGTACAAGTGATTACGCGTCATAACATTACCAAAATAACTAAACTAAACTCTAGATAGCGATAAGTCTAAGTCGATTCCACAGGGATTAATATCAAATAATTTCCTAAATTATCTGTTTAAGAAAATAGGGGGATTTTAAATTTGAAACAAATTAAAAATAAACTAAAATTGAATTTATGAAAATAAATAAATTAAACTGTAGCAAAATGATAAAGTCAATGAATAAATTGAACACCGATTCATTAATTTTATCTCAGCCTAAGCACAATTTCACAAATGTTGTTGAGTTATCGTCTTTGCTTATCCTTTTAGACTATTGATCGTGAATTAATATCAAGCTATATTAATTCCAGTTTTTCCTTAAGTTTTAGTTAATTACGAAGCGCTCGTTAATTAACCCTAGCTATCGAGAAACCTAGAATAAGCTCTCTAAGTTTTTCTGGCAATAGCATTACAATTAAGAAAATCAATTCAATTTAAGTAATAATAACGCAAGCACGGACTATTCAACTTAAGCTACATTATTTCTAAAGATTCAATATTGTTAGTTGCTACAAACGATCTTCCATATGACTAATACGTATCATATTCAAGAAGAGCATTGAAACCATCATTATCTAAGTACACAATGAATCCATACAAAATAATGCATCAATTTGAAAAGAGAGTACAAAACGATACACAACACTATACGCTTAATATGCTCCTTGGCCTCAATTCCACCTCTAAATTAGTGTCAGGTAATTTAGCCTTCCATTTCCTTCTCCAATATCCACGAACCAACTCCAATAGCCTCCATTCTAGTTAGAAAATGATGAGAAAATGATGAAGAGAGTGGTCTGCCAGTTATTGTGTAAGTTTCTCCTCCCATTTTCCAGCAGCCAAACTCTCCATTCACTCTCCTTTTTTCACCCTCCTTTTAACTGAAACTTCCTATTCTTTTCTTATTCAGTAGCTATATTGTTCTCCACTCACAAACACCATCCCCGTTAATGTATTTTTGATCCACTTCACTCATACACACTAGCTTTACTTACGTATATTCAGCCTCTACTAACACATTCAGCCTATACTTATAGTTGTTTCAACTCCTTTTCTAGCTCACCACCTACATACTAGCCCCACTCATGTTCTTAGCTAGGTTATGTTGAGTTTTTGGACAGCTGCCACCCCCTTTCTTCACTCCCAAGCAATGTTTTCTTCCTAGCAAAAGATGAAGCACACATGTTTAGCCTCCCTTTCCCATCAGCCGATCTTCACACAATATCCACTCCTCCACTCACATTTTCTCTCCTGTTTTCAGCCCCCTCCTCTACCGACAGCTCCTCTCTCTTCTTTTTACTCAAAATCTAGGTTAAAATGTGGCAAATGGACAACTATCTTTCAATAGACAATTGTCTATATAAATCTTATTGGAGAGAGCTAATTCAGGGGTTTGGTAACATAAATCATGGCTGTAATAATTTGGAATGGCTGTAAAAATGTTACTCATGTGTTTTAGCCTCCTTTCTTCATCCAAAAGCTACGTGCAACACCATATGGTGGCTAGGCTTTTCATAAGATAAATAGACAAGTGTTACGTTTTCATGCTTCAACCCTCCATATGTAGCTATCCACTATCCATCATTTAGACATCATTCTCGACACTTCTCTTAGAATAAAATATCATGTTATGGTTAAACGGACACGTGATGGTCGTGCAAAATCCATGCAAATGTGAGCTGCTTCATTGCTTCTCATTATTAATTTTCTTTTCTTTACTTGCTCCAATATTTCTCATTCTTGCTCCATGAAGACAAAGAGTATATAAATTGCAAAGAAGGCTTCAATGAGCATGCTTTTGAGACACTTTAATTCCTTCGCTTCAAAAAATGTACATAAAATCAAATACAAATCAAAGAGAGCATCCTAAGCATTTCTAAGTTATTAATTATTAAGTGTAGTAGATCAAATAGATCAACATTTAAACACATATCAAATTCCCCCATACTTAGCTTTTGACCATCCTCAGGCAAATTGTCAAAATCAAAATCACAAACTAACATTTTTACTTATTTTTGAAATCTTCTAAGAATAGATAATCATAATTAAAGATGAATGATTTTAAAACCTATAGCAATAACTCGACATTCAAAGCTTCTAATCATGATCGATTAACATTTATCACCCTTAGAAACTGAGTAACCTAGAGGTAGACGTGGAAAAAAGGTGTTTAAACAAGATATTTTCATGGGTACACTCAAACACCATTCATGATCACAACAACCTACAACTTTTGCATATTTTTTCATTTCTCCATCACTGGAAGTCACATGCATAATCATGAATCAAAGGGCTTTTTAGGATTGTAATGTTGACTAAGGTAAGGTGGGATGCATCTTGGTTAATGTAGTTTGAAAGCCATTAAGCTATTGAAGCAAAAGTAACACTTAATGAAAAATCAAACCCACAAGTTATCATTTATCTACAACTAGGTACCGTCAGTTATGAATAATGCACCAATTATGTATCACAACTCAATTCAGCTCTCATATCATAAACTATATGAGCATAACATTATGAAATGCTCCATCCAACATAACATCCTCTTTATATGCCATATACTCAAACACCCAACCATTACAACTTAAGGAGGATAAACTATTAATTAATAACTTTTCACAACAATTGCATTGCCTCCTTCATACTTTTTATTTAAACATTTTTTTCTTTTTTCTTTTTTTTGAAATATAAAATTGAAAGAGGCTACACCAACATAGGATTCATAACATGACATTTTAACAAATTTAACCAACCGACATGTAAGCATACCCCCACACTTAGACTTTTACACAATAACATTCATCAAGAATTAACATATGCTCCATTAACTTTAAAGCTTTGGTAGGACATTTGGTGAGGTGGAGGTAACGTGGTTTATACAAAAGAAAAGGTTAATACAGCTCAAAAGGGTTTAGCAAGGGAAATTCACATAAATAGGTAGGCTATTTGGCTAATGTAGCTTATAATCGACAAAGAATTCCTAATCATTTTCATAAACATGCATGTGATAAACAATTTGCTCTCGAATAGAAATTCAACATAAAGTAAGGATGTATATGTCATGAAGGTCACTCTTAACAAATAAAATAGTGAAACTGATATGAATGTGTTAGTCTAATATGGCTTAAAACCTCACTAGTTTTTGTCTACCGCTAGTCACCGCTCTGCTAAGAATAATGTACATTAACTAATCACAAGAGCAAAAGTACATGCCAAATTTTGCTGTGTATTTTTATATTCAATTCACGCTCTAATTATGACTAAATAATCTTAAAAGCAATAGAAAATAAGAAAATTTTTTAATTTGAAAACTGTCTAAGAAGCCACATAAGCCATAGTTAGCTCAAAAACATGCACAACAACTAGCATACCCTACCCCTACACTTAAAACTTACATTGTCCTCAATTTAAAATCAAATATAAGAGAGGAGTAGTTCACAAAAGTAATAAAAGTGGAAATGTAAATGACAAAATTTAACTTCCCTTGGGTTACCTCCTAAGTGGCGCCTTTGTTTATTGTCGTTTGCTCAACTCTTTGTTGTTTATTCTTCATAGATAGGGTTTTCAAACTCTGTCATTTCCACATCCTCCACTTGGAATCCCTCATAGCATGGTTTCAGTCGATGACCATTGACTTTGAATTTCTTGTTTGTTTGTAAGCTTTCAATTTCAATTGCACCCTATAAAAAGACATTAGCAATAACAAAAGGGCTAATGCAACGGGAACACAATTTACCTGGAAAAAGCTTAAGTTGTGAATGGTAGAGAAGAACTTTTTTCCAACCCCAAAATTTTTCCTAACAATCATCCTATCATGAAACCTTTTCATCTTTTCCTTGTAAATTTTTGCATTCTCATAAGACTCAAGCCTAAACTCTTCCAATTCTTGTAGTTGCAACTTCCCCTTATCACCCACCATATCCATCTTCATATTGCATTGTTTAATAGCCCAAAAGGCTTTGTGCTCAATTTCCATTAAAAGATGACATGACTTTCTGTACATGTGTCTGTACGGAGACATGTCAATCGGTGTTTGTAAGCAGTCTTATATGCCCAAAGAGCATCATCAAGTCACTAACTCTAATCTTTAAGATTTAGACGTACCATTTTCTTAAGGATGGACTTGATTTCTCTATTTGAAACCTCTGCTTGCCTGTTCATCTGTGGATGATAGGCTGTAGAAGCCTTATGCATGACATGGTACGCCTTTAAAAGACTTCCTATAATCGGTTGCAAAAATGAGTACCCCTATCACTAATCAATGCTCGCAGTGTTACAAATCTAGCAAAAATGTTAGACTTAACAAATTCTGCAACAACCTTAGAATCATCAGTCTTGGTGGCTTTAGCTTCCACCCATTTAGAAACATAATCCACAACCAATAAAATATAAACAAAACTAAAAGAAGAGGGAAATGGTCCTATAAAATTGATGCCCTATATATAAAAAATTCACATGCAATTATTGGAGATAAAGGCATTTGATCTCTATAGGATAGATTATCCTGTTTTTGGCATTTTTCATATGCTTTATAGAACATATATGAGTCTTTAAAAATACTTGGCCATTAGAAACCACATTCAAGATTTTTCCTAGCAGTTCTATCAGGCCCAAAATGACCACCACAAGCATATGAATGGCAAAACTTTAGAATTGCCTCACACTTATATTTAGGTACACATATCCTAATCACTTGATCAGAACAACAATTTCACAATTAAGGATCATCCTAAATATAATATTTTAACTCACTTTTTATCCTATTCCATTTAGCCTTACTCAAATTAGTAGGTATCTCATGGTTCACTAGATAGTTTACAATATCAACATACCATGGAGTCTTAACTTGAAGCATTAGTAATTGCTCATCCAAAAATAGTTCTTGCAATGGTACTGGATCCTCTTCCTTCATAACTCGACTCAAGTGATCTGTGACTAATTCTCTACACCTTTCTTGTCTTTGGTCTCCAAATCGAACCCGTGGAGTAGGAGAATCCATCTAATTAGCCTTGGATTCTCTTCTTTCTTTGATAAAAGGTACCTTAATGCTATATGATCAGAATACAAAATCACTTTAGAACCAAACAAATAAGTTCTAAATTTATCCAAAGTAAACACAATAGCTAAGAGCTCCTTTTCAGTGGTGGAATAGTTGCATTGTGCTGGACTAAGTGTTCGGGAAGCGTAGTAGATTGCATGAGTCATCTTTCCATATCTTTGACTAAGGACAACACTGACAACAAATTTGCTCACATCTCACATAATCTCAAATGATTGACTCCAATTAGGTGGTTGAATGATCGGTGCTGAAGTTCTTTCAACTTGTCAAATGCTTCCTTGCATCCCTTTTCAAACTCAAAAGGTACATCTTTTTGTAATAGATGATAGAGTTTTGTTGAGATCTTACTGAAATCCTTGATAAACCTGCGATAAAAACCTGCATGGCTAAGAAAAGAACAAATCTCTTGCACATTTGTGGGGCGAGGAAAATTTCGCACAATTTCTATCTTAACTTTATCAACCTCAATTCCCTTAGATGAGATTACATGTCCCAACACTATTCCTTGTTCAACCATGAATTGACATTTTTCAAAATTGAGAACAAGATTAGTTTTGAAGCATCTTTCAATTACACAATTTAAATTATCCAAGTATGCATCAAATGAATATCCATAGACAGTAAAATCATCCATAAAGACCTCAATAATATGTTCAACATATTCAGAAAAATATTACCATGCATCTTTGAAAGGTGGCTGGGACAATGCATAGTCCAAATGTCATCCTTTTATAGGCAAATGTACCAAATGGGCATGTGAATGTTATTTTATCCTGATCCTCTGCTTCCATCACAATCTGGTTATATCCTAAACACCCATCCAGAAAACAGTAGTGAGATCATCCTGCAAGTCTTTCTAGCATCTGATCAATTAATGGGAGAGGGAAGTGATCCTTGTGTATAGCAGCATTTAACTTCTTATAATCGATGCATACTTGCCATGCATTCTGAATTCTTGTAGGCACAAACTCATTATTCTCATTCGTCACCATAATAATCCTAGTTTTCTTTGGTACTACTTGGACCAAACTCACCCATTTGCTATCCAAAATTGGATAGATTATAGCAACATCAAGCAACTTTAAGATCGCCATCTTTACCACTTCCATCATCGGAGGATTCAATCTTCTTTGTGACTCTCTTGATGGTTTGGATCCTTCTTACAATAAGATTCGGTGCATATATGTTAAAGGGTTAATACCCTTAATGTCGACTGTAGTCCACCCTATAGATATGATGTGGTCTTTAAGCACTGGAATGAGCTTTTCTTCTTGAAGCTTGGCTAATTTCTTTGCTATGAGTACCGAAAGTGTTTGTCCTTCTCCCAAGAACACATATTTTAAGTACTTCGGTAATTGTTTCAATTCAATTACAGGTGCCTACACCACCAAAGGTAAAGATTTTGTATTACATATTGACAATTCAATATTTTGAAATACATACCTTTTTGGTATTGTTTACAGTGATTGCATTGCTAGAACAATTTTCTCCATTTTTTCTGTAATCAGCAAGTTAGAATTTTGCAAAATGTTTTATGTTAAACTCATGCAAAGAATGACTTCTAAATTATCCTTACCATATATATCAAAAAATTCTTGAGACAAATAATCAATGAAATTAATATATAACATATAATGGATATCATTAGGGTACCTCATAGCCTCAAAAATATTAAAGCGAACAATTTCACCATCAAATTCCATAGTTAGTGTCCCTGCATCTACGTTGATCTTTGTCTTTGATGTCTTGAAAAATGGGCAGCCTAGAAGGATAGGTGTAGAGTTAGACAAAGGTTCTCCCTCCATATTCAATACATAAAATCCAACTGAAAAAACCAGTTCATTTACCTGCACTAAAACAACCTCTACAACACCTTATAAATAAGCATTAGATTTATCAGCCAACTGAATTATAACACGAGTTTCTTTGAATGATCATAAATTCAACGAAGTATAATTAAAATATGGCATAACATTAATTGAAGCTCCAAGATTTAGCATTGCCTTTTCAAATCTAGTATCAACAATTTTGCAAGGTATTGTAAATGTACCAGGGTCCTTACTTTTAGGGGAAGCTTTCTCTAAATGATGCATACACATTCTCCCCCAAACTTAGTTTCTCCTCTCCCCTCAATTTCCTTTTAAAATTGCATAACTTCTTGAGAAATTTGGCGTGTTGGGGAACTTGCTTAATGACATCAATTAGAGGTATATTTACCCCCACCTTTTTAAACATTTCCAAAATCTTCTTATTTTGCTCCTCTTTCTTCGATTTAGCAAACCTACTAGGAAATGGAGGCAAAGTTTTAGTAAAACTTTTAATCACAGGAGATTGAGAATTTACCATAGTTCCCTTTTCAGCTTCTTTTAGAGGCAATTCAAGTTCCTTTTTAGATTCTTCATCACTGCCAATAACAAGAGTCAAGTGTGGCGCCTCTATTTCTTTACCACTCCTCAAGGTGATAGGACTTGAATTCTTTTTTGGGTTCACCATTTTTTGAGTAGGAAGCTTTCCCAAATTTTGATTCTCCAATCGGCTCACCGTAGTAGCTATTTATGTAACATCCCATTACCCCATTATAAGGGGTTCTTATTTATAAGAGTTTAATGAGAATTTAGAAATGCATTTTACGCATTATATGGCATACACATGCATGTGAATAATGTTGTCATTCATGAAATAATTGTACATGGATTCATTGACATTTTCTGGGTCTAATTGATTTATAAATACGATTAAAATGTGAATTGTGGATTAATTGTGTTAAAAATTTATTTGGTGATAATAGTTATTTTTTTGGAATTTTTGGAGACATTTCGAATATTGTGGAGATTTATCAAAATTTTGAGGTATTTTAGACTAAAAAAGTATTGAAATAAGAGGCAAATTATTAATTGACAAATGGATAAATTATGGAGTGACATGCGGACATATAACTAAGAGACAAATGGTAGCTTATTAGTGGACAAGTGGAAGACATGCATTGGAGACATGTGTCAAGCCTTAAAAGGGGCACCTAGGCATTAGGAAAAAAGTTTTTGCAGCCCTCTCCTTGAGTTTTCCAAAAATTATCTTCACCAAAGCACTCTCCTTATGGTTTATCACCTAAACACCTACTTTTTGCATTTATTTGTGTTATTGGCTCATCCACCACCAAAAAAGTCTTCAGTCATTGAGGTTTTAGATTGTTGCTAAATTATTGGGACTTTCCATCCATCAAAATTTCATATTTACTCTCCCCATTTCTGAAATTTTGCTGAAGAGAGAAGAGAGAGAGAAACTTAAGTCAAGTAAGTTTTATGATAGTGTAAATAATTTCTGTTAAGGTTTTAAGGTTTGTTAATGAATGCATGCATAAATGGTGCCTTAGATTTTAGGATTATATTAGTTCTATCCTCATGGGATCGACACCTTTGGTATTATGCAAACAAAATGTTTGCTTGCGGATTATCGAGGGTTAATAATTAAAACTTACACACAACCAAACCACTATCAATTCCTCCTCAGTCGCTTATGTAATGACCATGATTCGTTCTTTCGGATTGGACTCAGTGTCACTTGGAAGGGTTCCTACATTTCAGGTCACTATTGCTTCTTCCAATTGACCTACTTAAACCTCCACGTTATGTATCGAGGAGTCGTGGTTCTTTGTAACTTGCTTGAACTTGCCTTCAAGCTTCTTATGTGCATCCTCCATACCTCCAAGTTTGTCTAAAATTTTGTCCAGTTTGTATTCTATTGAACTCGGTTTGTCTTGCTAGAAACTTGGCGATCCTTAATGTTTGAATTGTCCTTTACCATTGTTTGATTAAGAGAAGTTTGGATGTTTCTTCCACCTAGGGTTGTAAGTGTTGGAGTAGGGATTGTTTCCCCTCCCTCGACCATATTGAGTTCCTACATAGTGTACTTGCTCTGATCCATTATTCTTCATCAAGAAACAATCGACTGTATCATGATCCATCTGCCCAAAGAGCTCACACTTCAGCTGAACAACTTTTAATGTATTTGAGGACGAAGCCTTCATTTTGTTTAGCTGAGTTAAATTATCAATTTTAGCCTACATTTCTATCATTTGATCGACAACTACAACTTCTTTTTGCTCACGGAAAGTTATGGGTTGTCTACTCCATTCGTTTGTCCATAAACAACTATTATTCGCCATCTCTTCTAACAACTCTTCTGCTTCATCTACTGTCTTCCTTATAAGTGATCCTCCTAAAGCCGCATTGATTTTGCCTCTTGTATGTAGGGTTACTCCATTATAAAATGTTTGAAAAAGAACTTCTTTAGGTAAGTTATGATGTGGACATTTTCTTTGCAAGTCTTTGTATCGTTCCCACGCTTTATAAACTGCTTCCCCATCACCTTGCTGAAAGTTTGTGATCTCCTTGATAACCTTTGTAGTTTTGGTAAGGAGAGAGTACTTATCTAGGAAGGCATAAACTAATTGATCCCAAGTGATGTCATTAATCGAATTGAGGGAATGGTACCAAGTTTAGAGCGAAGTGGAGGCTTAGAATGGGGAGGTTATTAGAGACTAGAACTTAAGAGAGAAGAGTTGTGGCTGAGTTAACCCCAAGGACGTCTATAAGAACTTGTAGTAGGCGATCTTTAGGAAACTCAAGGGCGATGGAACATTTAGAGAGAAGTTGGAGTTCCTTCATGTAAAATTAATTGTAATACTTGAATTATTTTATAATGCTTGATCTTAACATATTGCCTTATTCTTAAATTAAAAAGTTATAATGGAAATTACTTGGATATGTACATAAAATAGTTTTAATTCTTTTTTGATCTTGTAATCTTATATTTTCTTCATTTGATTTTTCTAGTGCTCAATCACTTTATTTTTAATGTTAAATTAACTTCTTGATGATTAATTTACTTTAATCAACTTCTTGAATACTTTGTAATAATTAATCTCTATTATGTTGCTTTATTTTTGATACATTTAATTATTAATACCATTATGAATGAAAAATTAAAAATAACATATTTGTTTATTATCAACTTTATAGATTAAAACATTTCTTAGTTCAACATGTTTTCCCATCTTAATAAATTTTAAGTCAAACAAAGTATAACATATAAGAGATTGATAACATTTTAATTTATAAGTGAAATGATATTATTCTTTCTTTATTTATTATAACATCTAATTAAAAATAATTACAGAATTAATATCAAATATATGAATGAAAATTAAGAATACAATATATCAATTGAAATTTAACATACTGAGTGCTTAATACAATCTTCATTTTGTACAGTTCAAAGTTTATATCAAGTAGAGAAAGTTTTTTAGTTTTTATTCCCCTTTGATTGGTATCCAATAATAACACCGGGTAAAAAAGGAAAAAACCAAAGAATCAAGGAATGGGAGAAGACATCATTACCCTTGGGTGCATTTTCCCGCCAAATCGAGTTGAAAAAAAACCCATCGGCAGTGGAAGACGCTGAAACCCTATTCTTCTTTTGAAAATGGCGCCTTTTGCCAGTGCTCCTAATTCACCGCCTCCCTGCGCCACCGAAACCGCCGATAACGATCTACAGGTTGCATAAGGAAATGTCTTTGGTTACATCATTTTCTCTGTTATTTTAGAAGAGGCTCTAATCTTTCAATTTGATCTCTCTCTCTCAGCCCTTTTTTGTCCTTCACAAAGCATCATCTCAAGAGTGTTACAAGAAATCAGGCGGATCAGGAAAAACCAGGAGGCGGATTGAATTATCTCCATCATTGCTTTCAAATGGCGAGAACGCAGAGATTGAGAATGCTGATGAGTTACATGATCATCAAAATGTGAACATGCGTATTGAAGCTTTTCAGGCTGTCTGGTCAGAGATCGAGGCAACCATAAAGGTTTGTTTACTATTATTGTCCTTGTTGTAGGTTTTGAACTTTCCTTCATATATTTGGCTTTGTTTCATCAGTGAAAGTATAGATTACGGCCCCCTAATCTGCCCTTTGGTTTTGAATTAAGCAATTCTGTCTTGGGGGTCCGCAGGTCTTTGAGGAAAGGTTTTCATCTATTGTTTAAAAGTCTCAATGCAAAGGTAGTTTGAAAAAAAGCACTATGCTCTTGGCATCACAAGTTCTTGGAGGTCTTTTACTTTAGTTGGAATGCTGAAATGTTCTAGTTTGACTTGTAATTCCCATAGTAGGTTGATATCTTGTCATAAAGGTCCTAAAAAATGAATAGTTCTATGTCACAAATAGTCTATTTGGACGCAGAGTTATGCCTTATGATAGATGAGAGCAAAATAAAATGAGATAACCAAATTATCAATAGTTCACTGTTGCTTTAAAGTTAAGTTTTCCTGTTTTATTCCTAAGATTATTAAACTAAAACTAGTTAAACCATTTCTCTCAATTTCATTAACGATTAGGTCAATTTAACAAGTGGACCTTCATATGGTACTTCACTCGAATTAGGTAGCAAAATTTTAGTCCTTTTATTGCATCCACTCAAAAGTGGCTTCAATACTAATGAACTTTACTCTTTTCTTCCTTTTAAATGATATTTTGCTAAAATAGAATGACTAATATGTTTCGAAGGTCATCACACAAAGGAGGCATGCCGTGTATGATCCAAATGTTAATTTGGGATCATATCATGAGGAGAGAGCGGACGGTGCGAGCACAACTAGTTGAATAAGGGATCCTTCCCACATAACTAGGGTTCTAGTTACTTGAGTGATGAATAAGAAGTTAAAAGTAGCACTATAAGGCTTGATTCAAAACTTACATGCTTCGTTGGAGTCAAAGAGATCGTGCAAGTCAAGTTTAGGGATCATTTTGGATCCCAAATGGGACAAATAATTGTTAATTGCTTTTGGATAAAAGTTAAAGAAGATTGGGGAGTGTAGAACATTGTGAGTTGTAAGTGAAAGCATATTGTTTGGTTGACCAAACCAGGACCAGTTGAGCAAACCAATTAAATGCCTTCGATTGACTAGCTCGAGACCTCCCATTCTGTTAAGTTTACCAGACATGACACACAGTGACGACCTATTTTTTATATTGTTTTCCTAAAGCTGAATTTAATAAATTATTTAGCGTTTGATTTATTTAGTGTCTTTGCTTTCATTATTAATGTTATTTCTTAAATTTTTACTTGGTTTTATTTCAATTGTGAGAGTGCTTTTAATCCTTGTATTTCATTGAACTATCTTGAAACTTATCAGGGTCTTTTTTTTATGGTGTTCAAATCTTTTTATAAAATTTGGTTCTTTGTTCTTTATAGCCGAAAGTTGGTCTCAATTGCTTGATTTATATTTTGTTGAAAACTTGAGATTTATACTCTTATTTATAGGTTCTCTAAAATTTTATTTTGAAGTTAGTTTACATAAACATGTAATTTATAGGACTAGATTACTCAAGTTTGTAGTATCTGTAATAAAGTTAATGCTTTGTAGTCTTGCCTTCTTATTTTCTTTCCCAAATTTCTCAATTGCCAATTTTAGTTTTTGTTATTAAAATTTCAAACTTTGATTGCAGGATGTTTTGAGAGATATCAATATGAATACATTCAAAGCGATATATCATTGGGTTCATGAATCTTTTAATTCTATTTCAACTTCTGAAAGACTTAACTTCCTTGAAGCAACACGATCTTTTCCCATTGTGACAGATGTTGCTTCTAAACAACTATTTACTGGGCTGGTTCTAACAAGTTAGTTTTCTTCCTTGTCTTCAATTCAATTTGGGAAGTGCTAGAAAAGTAAATATAAAGTTGGATTATTTTCCAAAAATATAAAGTTGGATTAATGTTTTGCTTGGTATAGTTTGCATTTGGATTATAGTATAGATTGAAAAACTCTCATCCACTTCAGTTTTTGCTATTGTAATAGTTAATAGAAAATTGAAACTATAAAAAGATCTATACAATTCTTTCAATGGTAAATGTGTGGTAGAAATTATTTTACTTTTAACCTCACTAGAAAATGTACTTTTTTTTATAGAGAATGTGATCACAATAATTCCTTCTTATATCTATATCTTCATCATCATTGTTTCTTTATTTTTAGCACTATTATTTCTAACTTTTCATTTGCATAAACTAGAATTTATCTTTCCATCCTGTACCACCTTCAAGGCAAATTTCTTCTCCAAATTGTTATAAGACTAATGTCAATTATGTACAAATGACTCTATATGTGTTATAGATTAGGAATTCTTTTATGTACATATATTATACTAAATTATAAGGATTGTAGCTTACTTGAGGGATTGAGTTATTATCTCCCTACAATCTTTAGGCCCTCATCATGTATATAAATAGAGGATTATAATGATTACAAAAGTACCTTCTTTTCTAGCAATATGCATGCAAGGAACTTTTTGTGATTCTATTTTGATCTTCCAAAACTTAGGTTGTCTTTGTGCTTTAGTTTAATATATATTTATCTCTGACAAACAATAAACTAACTCAATATTTATGGTCTCTCTAATTTCTTAATAGACTCCTTAGATTCGTTTATCCCCTTTGATTATAATTTATGATAGTTTCTTATGTTTGCAATAGACATAAAAGATAATTTGAAACTAGGTATTTCATTTGATTTTAGTAAGACACACCTTTCTAAAAGGGTTGATATTTTGCTTTGGGTTACATTTTCTTTTGGCCGAAAGTGTATTTTGAACTTGAAAGTTTACGCCAGAATACAAGTTAAATCCTAATGTTTCAAAACGTTCAATTTGGACCTTATCATTTCTAAAATGTGTAGAACAGACCCGAAGAAAAGTTGATATGGAAGAAAGATAAGTGGTGTTGCTTAACTATTGATTACAATCTGAATTTGGCTTTTATGGCTTGCAATGTATTTATTTAATCATCTTCCCCACATTTCAAGCTCAAAGAAAAGTTGTAGATACTTTCATGTCTTCAAAACTTTTACTAGAGTATTTTGTTTTGCATACTTATTTCCTTCTTGATGTCACATTTTCTTTTGTTTCCACTAGAAGATTTCCATATAAAGCAAGCTAGGAAGTTTTGCAATTGCAATACCATGCCCAAAAACTAGGTCACCATGACTCATTTAAGAGATGCTTTTATAGTTTCTTTTCTTGGTTTTTGTAGTGCTAGGCAATGCATTCTTTCATTCTGAACTGAACAAGGAAAAGAAAGAGAGAGATACATTGGTGCATTGAGACGGAATGGCTAATGAGGAATGTCAAAGTCAGAGAATGGTAACTGAAGGCTTGATTACATCTCAAGACCTTCATAGCCTTTATATAGAACCAATTACATAAGCAAAAGATGTTAGGAACAAAGAGGAAATCATACTTTTCCTAATATAGATATTTCTTAGTACTCCCCCTCAAGTTGGAACGTACATATCATAAGCTCCAAGCTTGTTACATATTTCAATTGATACCAACTCATGTTGATTTTTTGACTTGACATATGGTGTCTCAATCAATCCTTCTTGAAGCTTTTCACGAACAAAGTGACAATCCACTTGAATATGTTTGGTGCTCTCATGAAAGACTAGATTAGAGGTGTTGAGAAGGAGAAATCGATGGTAGTAGAATTAAGGGGCTACTAATTAGGAGGAGATCTGTGCCTAACAGATTGGGAGACAAATTAGGGGAGATTTAATCACAGTAAATAAATTAGGATATTTGATTTGTATAGAATTCTTTCCTAGTATAGATACTACTGTACTCCTATTTATATATAACCTAAATAGAGGAAAAATATAGGAAAGTTACACTTTTTTCCACTTGGTATCAGAGCTTTAGGCAGAAATTAAACCCTAGCCATCTCTTACAGGCACTATCCCTACCAAAAATTAAAACCCTAGCCATCTTTCAACCCTAATTGTTCATAATCATGTTCGATTATGTATCATAATCCACCACCATGACTACCAATCAACAAAGCTCTTCTAAATTTCACAGGCCCACCACAAAAACCAATACCTCCCTGTTAAATTTTCAATGGGCCTACGGGCCCATGCCAGGAGAAAAGTTGGACCACATAAAATTCTAAGTGAGGTTCTATCATAAAATTAATTGGCTATAGGTAGAGTAGCTCACTAGGCTTATATTTTAGTCTTCTTTCCCCTCTTTCTTCAATGTGGGACACTAACATGTGGGTACTCTCAACACTCCCATCTACCTTCTTCAGATTCTCATTTTGTCCAAATTACAACTATATGGTCGAATGGAGAGAATTTTCTGCACTGGTCTCAATCAATGCGGATTTATATTCGAAGGAGAGGGAAAATTGTCAACTTGACAGGAGAAAAGAAGGAACCTACTCTTCAGGATCTAGGTTACTCCACTTGGAATGCTAAAAATTCCATGGTGATGACTTGGTTGGTAAATTCTATGGAGGAGGAATTAGCTACAATTATATGTGTTACCACACTGTCAAGGACCTGTGGGACAACAACAATCTCATGTATTCAGACTTGGGCAATCAGTCTTAGGTTTTTGAGTTGACACTGAAACTTGGAGAAATCCGCCAAGGTGAGGAAAGTATTAGCAAATACTTTTAATACTTTTGAACGTTTGTGGCAGGATTTAGACTTACTGAGTGATGATTATGAGTGGAAATCATGGAGTACCACCAATATAAGAAAAAGGTGGAGGATAATTGTATATTTACATTTCTTATCGGACTAAATATTGAGTTTGATGAAGTTAGAGGTAGAATTATTGGCATACAGCCCCTTCCTTCCATTGGAGAAGTGTTTTATGAAGTCCAGAGGGAAGAAAGTTGCAAACTTGTTATGTTAGGGAAGAAAAAACCTAACAGAACAATGGAGAATTCTGCCCTTGCTATAGAGGCTTGTGCTGGCTGAATGGTCCAGAGGAAATTGGAGCAAAACTCCCGTGTTTGATGTGACTATTGCAATAGGCCAAAGCACGCACGTGAAACCTGCTAGAAATTGTATGGAAAACCAGCAAATTGGAAGGGAAAAAATGAGAGCAAGGGTTGGCCAGCCTCTGCTCATGAAGCCGAGATTGCCCCTTTCAGCAAAGAGCAACTAGCTCACATCCTAAAGCTGCTGAAATCTAATTCTGGATTGTTGGGTGCACCTAATGCTTCTTTGGCACATTAAGGTGGTAATCCTAATTCCCTAGTATGTCATACTCATCTGTAACGGTTTACTTGATGATTGAAACAAGAAGTTGAAACCTTATTCAAAAATTTTTATACAATGATTGAAAACCAATTTCAACAAAAAATTGGCATTCTCCACATTGATAATGGCATTGAATATTTTAAAAAGATTCTTGGCAATTTTTTAAAGCAAAAGGGTATTCAACATCAATCTACTTATGTTGATACTTCTCAACAAAACGAGATTGTTGAAAGGAAAAACAAACATTTGCTAGAAGTGCCTCGTGCCATTATGTTTCTAAAAATGTTCCCAAATATCTTTGGGTGAAGCTGTTTTAACAACGTCCTATTTGATAAATAGAAAATGCTAAAAATTCGACAGGAGGAGAAAAACTACTAGATGATCCTAAAGAACAGGAATCTGAGTTTAGAGTTTATGCAAATAGGAAGAATCATTGAAATGGTAGAGAGCCTACTGTTCCCAAGGCATAATATCAATCAGACATCTCGAATGATGAGCTTGTAGACATGTAAGGTACTCTAAACCCTCTACCAAGGATTTAAAAACCGGACCGGACCGGCCGGTCCGACCGAAAAAAGTCTGAACCGGTTAATGGTCCGGTTCGGTTTCAACAAAAAACTTGTTAGTATAAAAACCGGCCGGTTTGTGGAAGAACCGGCAGGTTTTCATCGAACCGGTTACATCGGTTCAGTCGCCCTTCTTTTCTTCCTCCCTGCTTCTCTCGCTGGTTGCTTTCAAGAACGTTTATTTGTCTTTTTTTAAAGGACCTGGAAAATTATAGCTCCAATGCAACTTTAAACCATCAAGCAGTATCGCTACA